>JAHWFP010155223.1:0-28582 GCA_023313725.1 Lithobius niger | reverse complement strand
TGCAACAACCATTGCAGGAAAAAACATCGAAGGAAAATATATTGTTTCAGGAGAGTTTTTCTACTTTTTTTCTTAAATTTAATAACCAGTCCTAATTAAAGAAACCATTCTGGTTACCCTTATTGGAAAAGGCACTTCTCTATCTTTTATCTAAGAGTGTTCACAACTAAATATCTTAATTATATCTACTATAATAGCAGAGACTTAAGATAGACCTGTGTTTTCCTGTTCGATTTGGTGAAGCCATTAAGTTAAACAATTGTTTTACTTCAAAGGGCTTTATTTTTTACTTTCTTGGCTTTCCGCTTAGTTCTTGAGTTGTACTTTCACAATTAGGTGTTATCTTGTCAAATGATTCTGTAATTAATTTCGTCTACACATTTTTCTGTTTCAGTACTCGTTCATCAACAGAACTGCAGGACCTTGTCTATCAACTGAAGACTACTCAAAATGTCAAGAGGAATGTTTTCTCCAATGGAATGCAGTAGAAGGGGCTGTCAGGTTATATTTTTATGTTTATGGTCAAGTCCTCAGATAGTAGTGCAGAGCAAATCAAAAATGGCAATTATTCACCCCAATTGCTTTTATCAATGGTGTGTTATCCCCTCCTAGCATAGGGAAAAAGCCATAGGATTGCACAGTCTAGCATCATTAGTGGGTCCCGTAAAAACCAACTTAATTAATTTTTTACCGATCGATATGATTAATGACCCATAACCTAATAATTATCAGCCCTTCAACATAATCAAACAACCCCAATTATTATAATTATCCACCAATTAATATAAATAAATAACATAATCTAAATAGTTATCAATCCATTAATACAGTCAATAGAAACCATAAACTAAATAATTATCAATCTATTAATATAGCCAATAGAAACCATAATCTAATGAATCAAAAATTAAAAAATTAACAGTAACAAAAAAGTATTACCTTAAGGGGTGTCAGCCTAATAGCAGAGCCAGCTTATCGGTTTCATATACATCGGCACATGAACATCATGCACATCGGTACATCATGCAACGGCAGTTCTGAATGATGTCCATATTATTCGCATCGAATTAGAATGAGGGGTTTGTGCGACATTCAGCTGCATTCTGCCTCTGGCAGTGAGTGTATTCACCAAGATGGAAACACAGTCCATTCGATGTTATTCCTCTTTCACTTTAATTTCTGTAAACAGTTCGATCCCATCTTCAAAATGTACAATGAAGTCCCTCGGCTGCTATCATTGTTCTAACTTTTAATAAAATTGGAGCAATTGTCCAGTGCCTAAATTCAGGTCAGCTAGTTCATAAGTTCATTCAGGAGGGCACTGGCTCCGTCGATGTTTGGGGATGCCTATTCCTCAAGATCCTGGGCTTTGTTGAAAGAAAACCCGTGTGTTGCGGCTGTCATGCGCTTACAATTAGAAAATGAACTTACATTTTGTAAATGTCAAAACCAGTTTAATCCTTGGGAGAACATAGTAATTTGTACAACAAATTCAGCTGTAGAAAATTAAATGCTGCTGTATAAACAGTGACCAGCTTGGAAAACATAGCTACCACCTTGGTTGCATTCAGCCATTGAAGTGCTGATTCGGAAACACGGAACCAGAAGTTGGTTCAATCAAAAGGAGAAAAACCGGAAGTGAAGCTTCTGGTGGCAAAAAAGCATAGATCGATCCACATTCAAATTAGGTATAATGATGACATAGTAATAAACTAGATAATATATAATACCATGAGTCTATGAAAATGATGAGTTACCAACTCTAACTGATATAGACACACGCTAGTGTGTCGCACCAAGTTAGGCAACAATCATCACAACAAACATCACATCAATTCAATTGTCGAGGTTGTAAACCATTGTAGCGCGGCGCTATAGCGTCAGTGTCTTATATCTTGAAGCACAGTTGGGCACATTTCAGGTACTTGAGAAAAAATAATAATGCGGTACAAAAGCTTAAATTGTGTTGAAATCAAGAGCAATGACCCACCTGCCATGCTGAAAGCCAGCATGAAGCCAGCTATGCTGCTTTCAATGCAAAATCTGACCTCAATAACGTTGAAAATGTGTGACTAGCTAGCTAGCTAATTCTAGTCAGCTCATCCCCATGTTAATTTCCATAGGGTGATTATTCATCGATATCAAGATAACGGGAAGGCTTCTAGCTATGAAATTGGACGAATGGCTGCAGTACGATACGAACTGCGTACCTTTTATGGTTTGGATCCTAGGGGTGTAACGAGGATGGCGTGGGATGGCGCGTAAGTACGAAAATATTCTTATAACCATTGTTAGTATTATCGGCATCGTCTCTCATTGGACAGCCAAAGTCCTGACAATGACAAAGTGGATACTGACGTACCTGCCTAGACACACACTAGTGTAGCACGATAAATCTAAACAACGTTGCCAAAGAGATTGTATTCACGTCCAATTCACGAAAAATAAACCAACTCTAAAAACAAAGCAAAATAAACAAACCCAAAAACTGGTGAAGAGGCCACCAAGTTGAGATGGTTCGGCCCTTCAAAGGAGTGATATCAACACACCAAAACTAACGAAATAATACAAATTAGGACAAAATTAAAACCAAACCAAAATCCTATAAAGAGGTGACCAAGTTGAGAATGGTTCGGCCTATAGGCAAAAGGTAGTAGCAAATTGTTGAAAACCAATTTCTTGTTGACGTGTGTCACTTCATTACACATCTGCACGGTAGTGGAGTCGAGTCTAATACACAATTTAAAAAAAGGACTGTTATCATATCAAAAACCAAAACTGGTAAAAGGTTCAGCCTTTAAAAGGTTCCGAATGTTTCGGCCTTTAAAAGGAGTGATATAAACACACCAAAACATTCGCCAACTTAATCGCACCGAATAATACTTCGGACCTTAAATGAAAACTTGAACATTGCTGCTGAAACTTTTAATGACTGCCCCCAAATTTTAATGACTGCCCCCAACTTTTAATCACTGCCCCTCCCCCACTTCTTCCCTGCAAAAAATTTGTGATCCTCCCTCTACTCAAGGTCCAAAAATAATCGAACCCTAACCCCATTCTAAAAGAAAGAAGCTTTAAAAAAATACTTTTCCTCCAGACCAATGATCATTTTGTGACATTCCCGCCTTCATGGGTTCTAAAATTTGAATCCCCATAAAGGTACCCTAAAAATCGATTACCACTCCTATCACCAATTTCCGGCTGCCCAGCAGCAACCCCCACCCCCGCTCAATCCATAAATAGCAAAGTTTTGATAGGCGGTTCGGTCTTTTTAACAATAATATCGACAATAATCGACATGTACTTTAAAGTTCCAATTTAATCGATAGTTAGGCCCATATATTTAATGCGTTTGACAACTTAAAAACTCTTGAGGTTTTTTATCACATTTTAAATTTTCCACATGTGTGAAAGAATGTTTAGTTTTTTTAATTTTTAGATTTTTTTATTTTTAGTTTTTTGTTAGATTTTAATTTAGAATTTGATTTAAGTTTTAGATTATAAGATTTTGTTTTCGTCGCTCATGTACAATTTATGTGGAATACACCAATTCTTATTCATACGAATCTTGAATTTTCCAGTAAAGAATGGCGTCTGCAATTTGTTTTCTGTTCTCCTTTTAATCATAGCCACGACAAAATCCTATTCGACAAAGAGTCACGCACTGTTAGCGCGGGCAGCCAACTGGCCTCAAATGTGACGTAGTAACTACGTATGGGTCACTTGACCTTAAAATTTCTATTTCGATCAGCACGGAGCAGCAAAAACGCCGGGACTGAAAACGTGTGTTGCCGGTGAAAATACGCCATAGCGCGAGAGGACAGAAAATCACGGCGTCACGCTGCAAAAGCCCCCCATGTAGATGCACCCTTAGGCATCTTTATGCGTCTCACGACAACAAGGCGAAGATCTGTCTACAGAGAGTTTATTGGCAGTCTTTCCACCAAATGCGACGTCTCGGGCTAGTTTTGTCTTGAGACAGTTGCCGGATTTGGTGTGTGGCTGGCATTACGAACATTTTGTCTTAAGGTGTCTGATACTATTAGTTTACGGGTTTCAATGGGCTGGTCACACATTGCCTCAAACATGTCGTCAGACGAATTGAGTGAGTTGTAGATTTTTTTAACCTTTTGTTTTTCATATAATATGACCAACTTTTCAGACTGAATAGGATTTTTTATCTTGAAATGCTTTAAAAAAAACCTTTTGGACTTTCAGACATTTTCAGGTTTACCTCCGGGCCCCACAATATCTTAATCCGGCCCTGAATGGCACTATGATTTTCAATCAGCATCATTGAGTAATTACCGAAGACACTGAGTGATAAACCACGTTATCGTACGGTCCCTAACTTTCTCAATGCTAAAAACGTGCAGCGATATATCCCATATCACTAAACTGTGGCGATATTGGATATCACCACACTAAACTGTGGCGATATTGGATATCACCACACTAAAGTGTGGCGACATGGAAGCCATGCTCAGGGAAATGGCGATATGGCATTGCCAACACTTTCATAAGGTAGAATTCCTTAATAAAACCATGCGAGAATTAATTTTATTTTTTCAAATGTTAACCTACGTTCCTTGTTCGAAAAATAATTGAAACCCATGTTCTTTTATTAAGCAAAGTTCAAAGCAAATTAATTCTCGTATGGTTTTATTAAGCAGTTCTACATTTCGAAATCTAGACAAGAAAATTAAATACTTTAAATGCTTACTATTATCCCCCCCCCCCTGAAAAAAACACAGCTGGCAACTGCTGTAAATCACAAATCTAACGTGAACTTGAGTCGGGCTTTCGAAAACACCAACTGACATAACGTAAACGAAATATACATGAATTTCATCCGTAAAAATTAAGCGTTACGCTATTTCCCTCCTTTCCCCCGAAAATTACACCTACAACGTCCCTAACTACCCACATAGTTCACAAGAATACGTTACCGCTGAATTGTCCGTATTACGTCCCTAGTGACCAAACCTTTCCTTTTCGGTCGTACACATCCACAGCCTTCAGTTTTCTATCAGAGAATGACTTAACGCGTAGACCCCCGCTCAGAAAGCACATTATGCAAATTAAAGAAAGACGACACATTACGTAAAATGAGATCATTAAAAAAAAATCAAAAACACTTTTTAGGTTAAGCTAGAGTGAACGACGTAATTTTTCATGATGAAGTTTACGTAATGTGCAACATCAGTCCATTGACTTTAAAAAACAAAACGCGTTTCTCCTAAACCTTTTTTAAAAAGAAAATCTCTGCCTCTAGACACACATCCCTGCTAACCCCCGTCTCGCTTAAATGGTATCGGCCGCAAACCAGACTGCATCAAAACAAAATTATGCAAACGTGACGACACAAAATTTGTATATACAACAGACCTTGCAATTCATTTGCGAAGGCAAACTTTCCATTTACCCCAAATTTTTATTTTTATTTCGAAAGTTAGGGACCGTACGATAAATTAGTTATAGTACCCGTGGCGAAATGTATGGGATTTATGACCCGATGGGCGATATCCCTCACATGGCCAATCCGCGAGAACTACGTCGCGATGACATCCTCGGCTACGCCTCGGACGTCATCTTGACGTAGTTCTCGCGGATTGGCCATGTTCGGGATATCGCCCATCGGGTGATAAATCCCATACAGTTCGTCAGGGGTACTATAACTATTACTTGGTGTCTGCACCAGTTACACGTATGCTTTCCCTGGTGAAACACTATCGTTAAACGATTCACGAATATTTGCTTCCCCCACCCTACTCTTCAGAAACGACAGTGAGCATACACTCCTCCCCCACCCCCAATTAGCCCCAGACATTTTCACCAGGAACATTTTTCTCTCCAGAATAAAATATTTACAAAAACAATGTTAAATGTTCATTTAAAATTATCCTGTGGTTTTAAGGGTTACTTAATGGAATATTATTTCAAACACCTACAGTGCAGACTTATCATCCGGGGGTTATCCTTTCCATTATTATGGGGTTGCAAAAAGGTGATTTCTTGTCGGGGGGGGGGGGGGAAGGGGAAGAAAAATTGGCTGTTTGAAATGCATTTTCGGACTGTATTTTTTTTTTCATGGCGTGGCATGGGTCACGGTAGGTCACATTATGTTCTTTTGCGGGTGGGTCAAGTGGGTCTTGGGTCAGCACTTGAGTGGGTCAAATGGGTGACGGGTCAGAAAACGTGACCCACTTCCATCTCTGGTCCAAAACCGAAGACACAAACAATTTTGTTTTTATTTTATGGTCGCGATTTTTGATACAGGATCTCACATAGTTTAAAATAGAACCTTCTCCCGCCCCCTCCAACTCTTCACTCCTAACCGGAACAACTTGCCTGTTATGCCCCTGGCTGTATTATTATTGTAAAGTCAAGTTAATAAAAAATTGCTAAAAATTTCGACTCAGTTTTCATAATTGCTTGGTTTTTCATCGTACCATCGATCCATTTTTTAAAAATTGCTCACCCGTCTGCATTCGGAGAGAAAAGGGCCCTGAAAACCACTCACGCTCATGTTCACTGTCGTCAATTACCAACTACCAATCCTAAGAATTTTCTAGCAGTTGCCACTTTCCGTCGTGAGATAACCTATAGCAAATAAAGCCGAAGTTAAACTAATTTTTTTTACCTTTAGGCACAAATATCTGCACTAGTTTTTCAGAAATGTTAACCTAGTCAGGCTTGGGATGTATTTTAAAATAGCACAGTACTATACGCTAAATCTGCTGGATGTAAATTCGGGGTGGGTAGTAATTCCAGTGGTACAATTAGGTACCGGCTTAGTAGGTACGCGCCTAGAGCCTCGAATTTTCTGGGGGCTCTAAAAAGTCAACAAAGAAAATCTTCTTATTACTTGGTACAGTACTGACCGAATAGAAAACTGCGTACGTAGTCAATGATTTTCCATTTAAATTTGCAGAACTTCACACAGAATTTAGGTCGTAAGCAACTACAGGTAATATATTAAAACTGAAATTATAATAAACAGAGCTGCGTTGTTAGCTTCAGTGCAGTCGTTAATGAAATTGCACTTTTCAGCTGAAAAAGTAATACAATGGTAAAAATAGCGCACAGTTTTTGTTTTCGTTATCTGTAATAATCAAGAATACCAGAAAATTGTAAAATTTCATGCAACACCAGAATATTATAGAGGTTTTGCAGTTAAGTGTACAGACGACTTAGAAAACTGAGTCAGACACGTCCAGAGAATAGGTGCCCATTATACTGTCTATGTCCCCACAACGTATGTTTTCTTAGGGTTTTTTTGAACCCCTTAAGCCATTAAGCCTCAATCCCCCCCCCCTTAGGGTTTTTTTTGGGATGGGGGAGTGGGAGGGCAGGGGGAGGGACCCTCGTGTTGCATTCGACAAATTCCCCGATTTCTGTCGGATATACAATAGGGCTCTCAATATCCTACAGCACCTGACCTCGACGGAAATGGCGTAAATAATTTTTTTTCTGGGGAAGTGCAAATTTTACGGCCCTTTATGCTCCCTTGCTAAAAAACGCACAACCTCTTCATTTTTACTGAATGACTATTTTCGTCATTTGCATGCTGTATAGTATGGCTATCAAACAAAATAAAACGTTTAAAGGTCAATATCGAAAAAAAGTTACGTCTTGGCTTCTTTTTTTTCTGGGGTTGGGGGTGGGGGGCACTGGAACTGCCTGCTTCCCCTCCCCCCCCCCCTCGTTATTTACATCATTGCTCGATAGGCAAAATAACCCAATATATTAGTCACTGTAGAAGTAAAATTGCAGCATCACACAATTAACACTTCCAGAGCTTCACACCATTACGCATTCAATTTATGATACTTCAAAAAGTTCAACGAAAGTGTAGCTTTGTTAATAAGCTCTTAAGTGTCTCATCAAAGTAACGTATGCCATGCAACATCATTATTATGTGCTTCACAATTGGTTGTTTATAAAAAATAACGTTTAAAAGAGACTTCTTCGAAATATGTTAGAATGCGGCATCAGTAAATTTGCATTTGAAAGTTTTCCCACTATTGTGTACTGGAATACGTATTGTCTCGCATTCGTTAAACACGAAATTGGTACTACAATTTTAATTCTAAGGATTGATTGCCAGAACCAATCCATCTACACTGTAACAAGTTTCATTTACAAGCAGATGCAATGTCACACACTAAGTATTTTATATGATTCGTGTAACAAAGACATAAATGATACTTCTTCTGCCATTGTGTCATAATGCTACAGAAATTCTTCCAGAATTGTATGCACTTGTGGTTTTATTTGCTGGACAGGAGACCCCGTTTTACTTGCACCCTTCAACCACAAACTTAAGTTTTCACTGTGAACTTTGATGCATGAAGTCTGATTGTTTAAATGGTGATCTTACTCACTATAAGACGGACTTTTTTTGCTCAGAACTGTCCTTGATTAACGCTAATAACGTAATAATTAAAAATCATGAAATGTAAATGCATCTAATGTAAATACATGTAAAAATGGTAAAAACATTAATACAGTAGTAAGGTTTGACGTGGACTAAGCAGTACAGCATAACAGCTATATCTGAAACGATACAGAAAGGTGTAATTTGTGTTCCTTCGCTGTTTTAACTTCGGATCAGTTAAACTTTACCTTAACCATCAAAACGAGTTTGTTTTTGTTTTCTAATTAGTAAACGATTGATTGCAGTTGAGACAAAAATGTGCAAAAATAAGATTAATTATCGAAATTAATTTCTCGATGGTGGCATTGAAAACTATCATGATTCCCAAACATAAAGAACTATTAACTTTGGATAGATTAAGCACAAGTCAACTAATTTAAGGTGAAGATTTGTTCTTTTGTTACAATACTGAGATTGATATTTGGAAATAAACCACACTAATTTCTAGCACTGTTGCGCAGACTACCAGGCAGTGATGTTATAACTGGCAACAGTATTGGTCATGGAACTGACACAATTAACGGCAACAGTATCGGTAATGAAAAATCATCAATACTGACAGCAGTATCAGTAACGACATCGCATCAACATCCACCAACTATATTGGCAGCCAAAACCACGTAGGCTATGGTAACATTTTAATTGCTTTTCTTTTCTTTCATGGCAAGCAATAGCATGAGTTACAAGTTTACAGCAAAGACTGTTGGACGTGTAACTTCCTTTGTAATTGTAACCTTCCCTAAGTAATATTGCATGAATAATTAATTGAATGAGATAATTAGCCATTGGTATGCAAACTCTTATAGAATTCTATCATTACTCCTTAAACTTGGTAGAATATACTGGTGCAAGAATAATGCGAGTAGGAAAGTGTTTTCGTCAGCCTCGTGCGCAAGACTGATTAAGTGGGTCATTGGCATTATAGTTAGATGAGCTACTTAACCTCTTCTCATGTAAACCAAAGACCATGAAGTAAAAAATAAAATACGGCAGCGGAATTGAATAGAAAAACGTACGATGCCTTACTGTATAGAAAACAGTGAAATCTGAGAAAATTGTAATATCTAATCAAAACCATCGACTGTGGTAAACGTTTTAATGCTGTAATTTTAGCTACAAAATGTTGCAAGATGCAGTAATGTTTGTCAAAGGCTAAGAAAAGTTTACGTTTATAACAAGTAAAAGTGTACTTATTAGCTTGTCATGTACACTTTTATGACTCACTACCTTTTGTAGGTCGATCATAATTTATATACAAACAAAAACGTCAAGTGAACAGTAAAAAAGGGGGTTATATGATTGAATTTTCACTTGTTAAAATGAACACGGATAAAAATTGATGATTTTTAAACCATGCGCAATGGCTGTTTGACGTGACGTCACCATGAGTTAACCAATGAAGAACGACAACAACGGCTGTTTGGCCAACTGATTGGACTAGCCCAGTCACGTGACATGCACGTCATAGCAAACAGCCATGGCGTGTGGTATAAGTGAGATAATCAAATGTACAATTGAGAAAAATTCCATCTGTTTAGCTGCTGTTGTGCTTTACGTTTTGAAGATATGATTGGTAAAGCACAACAGCACCTAAACAGATGGAATTTTCTCAATTGTACATTTTATTATTTCAAATAAAAATCATCAATTTTTATCCGTGTTCATTTTAACAAGTGAAAATTCAATCATATAACCCCCTTTTTTACGGCACACTTGACGTTTTTGTTTGTAATCCGTGTACCTTTTTTACAGCTATGGCGTCGCGCTACAAAGCTTTATGCATGCAGTCGATTGTGGCTGGCTACTTTGAAACAATTCAACCCAGCTCTGAAAGCCTGCATTTGCGAAATAAAAACGCCATTCTATCGTTTCTAGTTGCCAATTTCGAGGCCGACGTAGCTTAGTTTGATTTAAATCTATATCGTTTAGCTGAAACACGGATTCTATCACGATAATTTAATCAGAGCCGTACGCCCTATCTATCGTTCTATCATTTTACCCATTAACAATCAACTTTTTAGCAAAGACATAGCACGTGCACGAATAATGGATCTGGATAATGGATCCTTTTTCTATTTTGGGAATGGGATTTTGCGAATTTGTTTTATGCCTACCTTCGTTTTTGATTGTTCCTGAATTACTTTTTCATTTTTTCATTTTCTAGTACATTTTTCGGAGCCCGTTGTGTCATATTTGCTATTGTTGATATAAATAAAAGACCCTGCACTTAAAAAAAAACTAGATCTGGAGTTTGCTGAGTGGCATTGTTCCCTAATTACAATGGTTAAAACAATGTAAAACAATCAAAATGATCGTTCAGGGCCCCGTAACTCCGGAGCGGCTCGACCAATCGCAAAAGTGGTCTCTATAAGGTGGAAGGCCAAGGAAATTTCTAACTTAGATTCACGTTTCAGGTTTTAAGTATAGGTGCAGTCGTTTTTTCTGAAACCGTGTCACACAAGAACAACCACAACAACAAGTGAACAGTTTTTTAACTAACGTGTGGCTCCGTACGTTTACTCTAGCACTGAAATGCGTAAAAGTTGGTATAAATATACCTTCTTCTATCTACTATCTGGCCAAGTTTGGTCGAAATATACTGAATAGGAACGGAGAAATTAATAGTTCTAGTTTTCCTGGAAAGAGGTCTTCAATCATATATATACACGACTATCGCCGTGTATGATACCATTAAAAGCAAAAATGCTACACACACATCGTTAATTACTAGAAATAAGATTAAAAAAATAATTTTAGCTAGACATCATCGGCTTCCATAAATCACATGCTCGTGAATTGAAGTCAATTACTGTGTTTTATTCCAGGTTCAACCGGTGCAGAACTTGGGTGGGGGGGGGGGGCGGCGGAGCAGTCGACACACACTCTTCCTACGACTGGGAGTGCTCTGCATGGAGACAAATACGAGTTGTAATTGCTCCAATTCATGGATAAAGCTATCTTTCCAGTGTTATGCCCTTCTCCACGATACCAATAACTAAATGATAGCGCGCTGAAGTAAGTCCTGTTCTGATTATTTTTTCAGGTTTCCATTTCACCCGAAGAGAGCAAAATTTGGCAAGCCTGCAATTTTACCAAACGATACCGTTGCCATAGCAAGTGCATGGGCTATGTACAGCTTGTATTTTGATGGTACCACTGGATTTCCATGCAATTGCACACGCAAGTGCCAACACTACAGTTTTAACGTCGGTAAACTTTCTCAGGATAATCAGGAATTCTCTGGCCATGGTTCATCTTTTTTTCTTTTAAAATTCAGTAGCCCCGAACAAACAGAAATTAAAGAAGTGCTCCTCTATAACATTATTCAGCTGCTTTGCGACATCGGTGGCAATTCAGGGCTGTCTATTGGATTATCAGTATTATCCCTAGCCGAGTTGATTCAAGCTGTAAACCAACGCATTCACTGCAAGAAGCATGTGCCTAAATTTACATCAACAGATCCCTTGTACCGTATTGTTCAAAAAAAATATAACAAGTTGAATTCGTGTCTCAGTATTCATTGCAATGAATCTCCAATGGATTCCAAGGAAAACGGTCGCAAGTGGAAAAAGCGATTGATTACTTTCTTCAGTTTAACTTTTTTCGTAATTGTGACTGCCATAAGACTGTCACAGTTCCTGCAGCACCCAACAAGAAATGTGCTTGATATTTCCTTTGAATCCTTTATAACTGGCCCATCAATCACATTTTGTGCTTCAGATAGCTTCGTGGTAGGACTACAACAGACTTACGCAGAACAAAACAATATCACAGATGAATGCAGTGTGAAGATATGGGAGTTAATTAACTTTAGGAATTACTATGGACAGGACGCCTTGGATATTTGGAAAATAAGTACTGTAAGTGATTTATAAATACTTCTGCATGCAAACTCGTCACATTACTCAGTGCATCTCATTGGCCTAAACGATGAAAACAGTAAAATTCATATTTTGATTTAAAAGGAAAAATAGCTTTTACCTAATCTTACAAGTTATAGCAGTAAGATCAAAGGTTCAGAACTGGCTTTGAACTGTTGTTTCACCGCACCTTGTTTGTAAAATAGAATTAATTTTATAATCGCCTTCCTTCTTAATGATACAATGGTTACCTAGGACATGGAAGGAAAATCATCTGATTGGCAATTCTAAAGATTTAATAAATAAGACGGTAAAATGAGACCTTGAGAACGGTTCTGATGGCTTGCTAAATTAGCGTTAGTGTGTTTTCCATTGGTATTATCAGAAGGACTTGATGAGTCTAAAGTAGTACGAGGTGCCTCCTGACGGGCAAAAACCCAAAATGAGATGCAGCAAAATCACGAATTTAATTTTCGATCCATTGTTGAAGTACTTTTTCATAATAAAACATCAATAAAGTAAAAAAGTAATAGACAGGAGCAACTCCCGTTAGTAGTGTCAAGAATTTATAGGGTTGGGGAGGAGAGTTTGTGACTGAGACCCCATACTTAAAACGTCTTAGATACATTCATATTAGTTCAGTCTTAGTTTATAGAGGGCGCCATGTGTTTTATGTAGGAATTTCTACTCAATTTTTAGCTTAAAATTAAACTAAACTAAACGAAACTAGCTTGAATTTAATTATTATTTAGCCTAGCTTTGTTGTAATTTAGTTTACCTTAGATTTGGGGTAAAAAATTAACAAAAATTACCAGATGGAACACGTGGCGCCCTCTGAAAACTCGGACTGAACTAATAGGGACGAATCCAACATGTTTCAATAGTGACTTTTTAGAGTTACAAATTCTCCTCCCAAACCCTATAAATTCTTGGTAGTGTTCATTCGTCCGCTAACTTTACTTTCAAGATCTACATGTAGTATGATGCAAAACATGTCGTCTGTTTAGGCGATTTTTTGCAATCAAGTTTCTTTCTGATAAATTTGCCTGAACAGTAACTTTGCTTGATCGAACTTTTACGTCAAGAGAAGTTTTTTGGGCAGTTTTTCTCGTATTTGAGGTTCATAAAATCAGGTTACAGCGATGAGAATAGGCCATAACGGAAGTGTGATTTAATTATTTTTTAATTGGTGCTACCCTCATCTTTGTAGGTGCATTAGTTCAAGAGCAGTAGAGGTACACGAACGCACACACACGTAGGCACATCGTACATTTTTAATGATGACTATAGCTGAGTCGCTCACTGACGTTCACTCATTCGGCGGCATCTCACTTCGCTCAAGGACAGTAACTAAATAAAGATTAAATCACAAGGTAAAGGGTAAACGAAGCAAGAAGTCTGCATTAAAGACTGGCCTTGTGAGGATACACAATACACTACCTAGACAGTACCTGATGCATCTCTAATGCTGCTGACAGACAATTCCTCACCAAAAAAACGTTCAGTCAAATAATCAAGCAAATGATCATTGTAGTGCGCGTTTTCCATAAGGTTTCAGTTCATAAACCCTAACTTGTGCCTATTCTTTCATTTCTCTTTGTTCATGTTAGTAAGTCTTGATACTAATTTTGCAACCTGATCCCTATTGTGAACAGATTATTTTTTAATTCAAATAAATTGTGCTGCGTAAGATGCACAGCAAAAGCAACTGCACACCACGATGAACACCAAGAACTGCACGTCGGGTACAATTTGTTTTAATACCGGCAAACCCCTATAAATTCTTGGGCTTTCCAAACATAAGTTTTCTTATTTCACTTATTTTAGGAATGGTTACTTTACGTCCTGCTTTATGTGCATTATGTGCTTTTTGCACTTTATCGTTTTAGTGCATTAATTTGGTTCTCCCATTCCCAGTGACGAAATAGTTGTCAATTTTAATTTGTTTGTTACCGAGCGTTTACCCTCAGTCATGCTCGGAGTTGTAAAACATCAAACAACAATGACGCGTCATTAACAAAGATTAACTCAAAGGTTTGTTAACAGAGTTAACAAACCATTTCGTGCGATTTCAATGCAAGTCAGGCGCAGCACGAAATCGTATCCAGAAACTGTTCGTGTTTACTACAATCTAAAACAAAACCCACGAGGGTGAAAGAGCCCACCAAGTTTCAGCCAATTAAAGTAGTGATATCAGAGCCAAAGTGACTGCCACCAAGTTGCTAAGTTAGTTGCCAAGCTAATCACACCGAGTATTAGATCATAGGTTAAATCAAAAACCTGCTCATTGCTACTATTGGCTAAAACTTGGCGGGTTCTTTCACCCTCGTGGTTTTTGTTTTAGACATCACTTGTTTTGTAGGTTTTTTTCGTGCAACTTATTTTAGCCACTGCCCAATCTGGTCAAGTTTGGTCGAAAAAAATTGAATACGAACTGAGATATTAATTTTTTTTTTAGTTTTGCTGCAGTGAGGACTTATATCAATATATATTACAAACAAACACGTCAAGTGTGCCGTAAAAAAGGGGGTTATATGATTGAATTTTCACTTGTTAAAATGAACACGGATAAAAATTGATGATTTTTAAGTGAAATAATCAAATGGACAATTGAAAAAATTCCATCTGTTTAGGTTCTGTTGTGCTTTACGAATAATATATTTAAAACGTAAAGCACAACAGCACCAAAACAGATGGAATTTTCTCAATTGTCCATTTGATTATTTCACTTAAAAATCATCAATTTTTATCCGTGTTCATTTTACCAAGTGAAAATTTAATCATATAACCCCTTTTTTTACGGCATACCTGACGTTTTTGTTTGTAATCCGTGTACCTTTTTTACAGCTATGACGTCGCGCTACAAAGCTTTATACATGCAGTCGATTGTTGCTGGTCACTTTGAAACAATTCAACTCAGCTCTGAAAGCCTGCATCTGCGAAATAAATACGTCATTCTATCGTTTCTAGCTCCCAAAACGTAGCTTGACAACGTAATTAACAACGTAGCTTAATTTGGTTTAAATCTCTATCGTTTAGCTGAAACTCAGATTCTATCACGAGTATTTATTGGGTGCCAAGGCCCACAGCCGTATGCCCATCCAAAATTACAATCACAAACAAAAACGTCAAGTGTTCCGAAAAAAAGGGGTTATATGATTGAATTTTCACTTGTCAAAATGTACACCGATAAAAATAGATGATTTTTAATTGAAATAATCAAATGTACAATTGAGAAAATTGCATTTGTTTAAGTGCAGTTGTGCTTTACGTTTTAAATATATGATTCGTAAAGCACAACAGCACTTATACAGATGCAATTTTCTCAATTATACATTTGATTATTTCAATTAAAAATCATCCCTATTTTATACGCTTTAGCGTTTTTTAATACTAATGCTGATTATTTGTAAGCTGGTGAAGGTACCAGGACCAGGATTTCTACCGGACGGGGGATTTTCAGGACTGTCTGCTCTGCTAGCTTTTGGTATATGCATAGAAGTATTTGCTGTCCTTGACGGGTTGCAGTTAAATACTCCCACCAAGCTAAGGACGAACTAGAAATTCAAGCCGTAAAAGCCTTTGACATGACAGTCGGTAGGAGGCGTGAAAATGAGGTGGCTATAAAGTAGAAATAATTTATATTCTAGTGTGTTTTCACCACTCTAGAAGTATATGCCAACTGCGAGAGCATTTAGAGCCTAAAGTGTGCACGGCCTATCTTGAGTTGACCGCAGAACGATCACAGATAATCGATTGTACGTTTTTGGCAGCAGAGAGCCTTGTTGACATCCAAGATGGTTACAAAAACAATGGTGGCCGTCGATTAAAGCCGCTCCAGGAAGACGTGGCCGCTCATAAAATACTTCCAGGATACGCCGCGAAACTTCCAGGAAACTAAACAAACGAGCCATTTCTTTCTGTAAAAATAAATTAACGTTCAATTTAAAGTTTAATCAGTTAAAAACCTGTTGAATTGTACTTGTGATACTCGAACAAACCAGTAGACAGATTTAAAGAGGTCAATGGTGGAGTGTTAATATCTTAACAAGTTAAAAGCTTTTCATTGGCAAAATTAGTGCTAAGAGAAGTGTACATTTACAGGATTACAAACGTAAATTTAATAGTGTAAAATTAGCATAGCAGCTTTAAAAATGTTTGCAAGTTTGTACCACGTAGGCTACAAAGCTAAAGTGTGTATAAATTGTAAGGTTAAAAACAATTTATAAAGGTATAAGTTTACAAGTTCCAAGTAAACGGTGGAAAATAGGCTGTAATTGTACAAGTGGCCTTAAACTTAGAGTTCCAACCTGTAAAAAAAGGAGTTCGAGAGATAGCATTATTCGTAACCACGCAGTAGTGACTTTGTGCTAAGGTTAACATAATTTTTTTGTGTTCAACTAATTACTTGAACAATCTCGGGCTCAGTAAACAGTCGAAGTGATGCATGCAGTTTTTAAGAGCTTATTATTTTACGGCAATTAGGTACAAGTTGTAACAGTGTTCTTAGTAAATAATAACGCAAAGTTTTAAGCTGTTCAAATAGATCAATAGATTCCGAGTGTCCCAAATCGGAGCGAGAGCAGGCGTAATGCTACTTGGGGGACCAGTTGGGTGGAATGAAATCTGTTAAAAGAGTTTATATTTATCAGTTTTTCTTAGCGACAAAAACCGAGAGTGCCATAGCTGGGCAAAATATTACGTTATTTTTTTTTTAATGCCAGATGGTATTTGAAGGTACATCGTGGTAGTTTAAAACTGTGTTAATAACGCAAATTACAGTAGTAAAACTTATATAATTGTATTAATTATTAAGCGATGGTAAATTGAAGCAGATATCAGCAATTTAAAAATAATTATAAGACAATTTGCGCGACTGTTGTCTACAAACGTAATTTTTTTTCCCTGAGTAATTGTACAACGATTTGGATTAAACAATTTACATGGTGATAAAACTGTAATTTGGCGAAATGAAGTAATTAAGAGATTTGGCACGTGGCTAAAATTACAAATAGTAAAAGTTGCACAGAGTTGATAACAAAAAATTTGCAAGGTTGAATTGAGTAAAGATCATATGCAGCCAAAACCAACACTGGTATAAGAGAAGCCGCCAAGTTTCAGAAAAGGGTCGGCCTTTCAAAGTAGTGATATCATTCAACCAGAGAAAGGCCTCCAAGGTTAATCCTGTTAGCCAAGTTAATCGCACCTACTAATAGTTCGAAAGTTAAATGAAAACTAGAACATTACTACTGGCAGTAGCAATATTCAAGTTTTCATTTAACGCTTAGAGTATTATTAGCTGCGATTAACTTGGTTAATAGGATTAACCTTGGCGGCCTTTCTCTGGTTGAATGATATCACTACTTTGAAAGCCCAACCCTTTTTTGAAACTTGGCGGCCTCTCTTATACCAGTGTTGGTTTTGGGTGGATATCACAGCTTTAATAGGACTGTGAACGAACGAAGGATCAGACAGTTTAATCGTCCCCTCTGCCTTTTCTGTCTGGAGGAATTTTATGTCTATAAATTTGCTCATTCATGATTTTCGAATTTGCCGTGGCCCAATTAGCCGTTACGCCAGTGAAATTGACACGGTCAGAACTTGCTTAGACTTGTAAATGTACAGAGAATTGCACGGTCTAATCATCACCTTTACCTGTTTTGTCCGGAGGTATTTTATGTCTATTATTGTTGTCATTCATAATTTCGACATTTGCCAATGCCCAATTTGCAGTTATTTGAGTCAAAGTGGCTCGGTAGTGGTTTATTGTCTGTGCTTGTTTAACAGGCTTAAGTTTCTTCAATCGCAATTTTGAGCGTACTGGCTACCAAACGCTGATGTTGGTTCGTTTCGCTCACTCACAAGGTTAATTTGAATCACGGCATGAAGCTGGAATTGTTCACTCAAATAAATCAGGTTAGCATATCCAGATTGGTGACGACTGATGTTTATCAATGGCGTATTGCATAAATAATTTGGTTCACGAATAACAATCAGCACAAGTCATAATGTTGATTGTTGCCAACAGGAACAAGTTGACGTCATCATACCGCTTTTGGGAGAAGAAACAGTTTCGTCTTTTTCGGCCACCATAGTCTGCTGGTTTTTAAATCTCTATCAAATAATGTTAAGTATATTCGTTTGGCTTAGAAATGTAGCATTGCCAATTTTAAATATTTCAGCCAACTGTTTCGACAATAATTACAACACTAATTTGGCACGTACGAGCCACTTGAGGTCCGCGTGCTGCTAGCTGCAACCCCCACTTTATAAAAAGACACTTCCACATATGACGCTTTACCTGTCTGCCGAAATTTATATCTGGCAACTTTCCCTAATGAGCTGTAGACGTGTCTTTCTACCCTATGAGAATAAACATGAGAACAGTAATTCTACAGAAAATCAAATGTCTGTTTCACTAATGCTTCCAAATAAACTAGTAACAAGCACATCCTTTTATCGTCGTGGGGCAGATAATGCAGTAGGAGTTCGTGTACCGTCCTCTTCAAGTTTCATTTAACGTCCAACGTATTAATCGGTGCGATTAACTTGGCTAATAGGATTAACCTTGGCGGCCTTTCCTTGGTTGAATGATATCACTACTTTGAAAGGCCGACCGTTTTTTGAAACTTGGCGTCTTCTCTTATACCAGTTTGGGTTTTGGGTGGATATCACAACTTTCAGAGGACTGTGAATGAAGAAAAGATTAGACGGTGTAATCGTCATCTGTGCCTCTTTTGTCTGGAGAAATTTTATGTCTACAAATTTTCTCATTCGTAATTTTCACCTTTGCCATTGCCCAATTAGCCGTTACATCAGCGAAATTGACACGGTTTGACGCTGATTTTCGTTCGCTTCGTTCACTCAATCAGCGCATCTCTCCTCACTTGGCCCTACCTTTAATCACTCAATCATTCAACGTTAATCATTCAATCAGTTAGTTACCATGTTGTTCACGAACAGATAATTATTGTCCCTTTTATCGTCGTAGGGCAGATAATTTAGTTTGGATTCGTGTACCGTAACAAACGTTTGCAATAAAAGATACTCCGTTTCTTACTAAACCAGTCTGCAATTTTATTGAGGCCTCGGTCAAATGCTATGCGCCCTAAACCTAACCTAAAGATACATCATACAGGCAACAACCACAGCCACAAAAGTACCAAGAAACCACGAAACCCCATAACCAAGAAACCAAGAAATCGTGTCAATCGTCTTCACCCCGAACCCATGGACACCACAGTCAAAGCCCCACCGCGCACTGACAATAGCGCACTATAGAGCGCACAGCAGAGTACAACACCACACCACTTATTTGCAACAACAATGATTTCTGACAATTAGGCACTGAAACGATAAGTGTGTAACACTTAAGGATGTTATAATCTACTGTTGGATGACAATACAAACAATGGTTACAACAATAATTTTGCACTTACGGGTCACTTCAGGGCCACGTGCTTCTAGCTGCAACCCCCGTTTAGAAAAAGGCACTTCCCCATACGATGCTTTACCTGTATGCCGAAATTTAGATCTGACAACTTTCCCTAATGAGCTGTAGATGTGTCGTTATACCCTGTGAGAATTAACATGGGATCCTGCGGACTAGTTACTAGTCACAGTACACAAATTCAACGTTATTGAGGACACTTTTTCTCTATGAAGGACAGGTTCCCACATTTTCGTGTTGACGGTTTCTTCGTTACTGGACCCAAGACACCTGATTCAAACGATTTGCAAAGATTTCTACCACATGGGGAATTTACACCAGTATGCTGAAATCAGGTATAAGTTGGTTTCAGTTAAAAGAAACAGTCTACTACCTTTTTTTTTCAACAAAAATCACTTTTTAACAATCGGATGTCTACAACCGGACAATCTACATTACTTGGCGGCGACACACTAGCGTGTGTGTAGATACTACGGCCACTTTATTGGAAATATAATTCATCAGCGACCACTAACGACACAAAAGTTACGATTTTTTGTAGGCTGTTCAAGAAACGATTTGCAATTATAATTTCATAAGGAACTCACAATAAATACTAACACTAAAGAAAAACCATAAAAAGACCAAAGCGGGTGATATCATGCAAAAACCCACATACTGGTAAAGGGGCCCTTAATTTTTTGCCATAGAAAGTAGTGATATCAGAGCCAAAATGGCTGCCACCAATTTTTCCGTCCCAGCCCTGATCAATCAATCTTAACTGATACCTAGGTGTTGTCAGTTAAGCTTGAGTGATCATGGTTCGGACCACAAACTTGGTGGCAGCCATTTTGGCTCTGATATCACTACTTTCTACGGCAAAAAACTTGATGGGTCCCTTTACCTTTATGGGTTTTTCGTATGATATTGACTACAGAAAAGGGGTATACAATATCTCTACGTCTGAATTTGTAATATTTAAAACAGCAAGAATGTATCAATAGTTTTTACGTTAAGCCATAAACCGGTTCTCGACTTATGTATGGTAAAATACGATCAGGTTTCAACTTTCGGGTGGGCAGACTGTTGAAGCGATTTATAGTTATCGTTTCTTTATGAACTAATGCCTTACGAAAAATGCGTACTCCCACTCAGAGATCTTTTTCTTGATCGTTTTAGACGTGGAATGTCTGTCACCAGTATAAGACTTGCAGCATGAAGCTTCTAAACTGTAGCGAGATGACGCGGAATGATCGAGTGAAGTGAGCGACTCCATTAGTATTATTTTATTGTACGTTTTAAATTGGGATTGATTCTTTAAATTAGTATAGCCTGGTGGTTATAGAGCATCAGCCTAATAATCTAAAAGCTGTGAGTTCGAATACCTTGCGAGCTGCCAAAATGGGTTATTAGTTTAAGTTGGGTGTTAGGTAGAGCTAACAATAGGCAGCTATAACTGAAGTGATGATGATATACGTCACCTTCGTATGTGATGTAACGTTATTAAATTTACGTTTTCAGTTAGTTTTATGTTGGTCAAAGTAAAAAAAAAAAGGAAAACCTTCCTTGCAACTTTCATCAGGCTACACAATGCGAAACGCGCCATTTGCTCCCATGTTGTGGTGTACTGTGTTAGGCAGTTTATGCAAAAAAAAAAAACCACTTTTATCACTAGCACGCGGTTGGAGATGAACAGTTTAAGTACTAAGCAGCACTGCTTCACGGTAGTGCAGACGAGGGGGCAGGCAGGGATGGAGATAGACGCAATTGCTTCAAGTTTGGGGAAACATGACTGGGTATGGAGGGGCGAAAACCCTAGGCTAAACAACACCATGGAAATGACAAAACCACGAATCTGAATGAAGAAATTTGACCCATCTAATGAAAGTCCGGGAAATACCAGGGAAACATTGTGAACAAGACCAGGTAGAAAAAAAAAAGGCTCCGGTGAAACAAACACCAAGTTTACGATACGCTACCAACTAAAACAGGGTAAAATATCCCGCGTACCTCAAGTTTATTTAACTTAAATATAATTCAAGAAACTAATTTGAATGACCGATTCACTTGTGCATTTAAGGTTGCATCATAATGTATTTTTTAATGTTCTGCAGAATCAAGAAAATTATCTTTACGACGGAATGTGCACGGAGAAACACAAAGGTAAGATTTATTTGCCGTAGTAATTTCCTACACAACTCAGCATGACCTCATGTCAAACGTCAAACTTTGTTAAACTTATAGTTCCGCCCAGAACTGATACAGACCCCGAAATTCGGTATTTGGGGTCGAGTCGTAACTATTTCAATGCATTAAAAATTTTAAGGGAAAAAAATCGAACAGTTCGGCCTCCACAATGTAGCCATTTCTTGTGTTGTTGTTGTTGGGACACATTGCCCTCACCTGGAGATCGAACCAACAAACCGATTATTCAAGTTTTCCAGCTTATTTTAATGATATTTTAATGTGACTACAAAATTGTTGTTGTTGTTTCGTGTTGTTGTTGTTGTTGAGGAAATTTTGCGCTCATGTAGAGATCGAGCCGATGAACTGATTTTCAATTATATAGCTTAAAATTTAGGTATTAATAGGCATCAGAGCTTTTTCAACGCTACTTTAATGTGACTACAACATTGTTGTTGTTATTCTTATTAGGGAATTGTAAAATTTAAAAACCCTATAGTTTCCCTAGAAAATTCCCAAGACTAACGAAATTTGGTATTTCGGGTCGTGTCATAACAACTTCGCTGCATTTAAAATTTTATTGACAACAACTGATCCATTTGGCCTCCACAGCATGGCCATTTCTTGTTGTTGTTGTTCCTGTTATCGTTGTTGTTGTTGGTGGAACACTTTGCCCTCACTTGTACAGTTGCTAAGCAATAAAATCATGCACAATAAATTTAAAGGATGAAATTTGGTACACAAGTCATTCTTAGCCATACAAATCTAACTAGCTATGTAAAACCCTTTGATATAACCCCCTAGGTCCCTCCGCCCCCTTGTGCCCCTACAGACCCAGATTCCGTGATCCTGATGGCCAACAAGTTTGTGCTGATCGAGATAAAAGCTTGAATTGTTGCAAACAAATCATTTTTAGCAATCATCGAACCAGCCAAGGAACCCCCATTAAATATCCCCAACTGTTCCCCCTCTGTTAAGCTTGACCAAAATATTATGGCAGGTCGAGATAAAAGCTTTAATTGTGGCACAGAAATCATTCTTCTTAGCAGTACACATCGAACCAGCCATGGAATCCGCACGAAATATCACTAAAGCTCTCCCCCAGAACCCCTGTGGTTACTCCTCATGGCGTTTTAGCAGTACAGTTCGAACCAGCTACGGAACTCCCATGAAGCACAAGGCCCCACAGTGCCTCCCCCTATATGCCCGATACATGAAGCTGATACCTGACAAATTCTTGCTGCTCGTACGAAAAGTACACAAGGAATTCTCAGTAGTAGAAATCGAAGCAGCCATGCATACCCATGAAATACAACCAACCCTTCCCCCCGGGTCCCAACCTCCTTCGTGCACCCCCATGATAACCAACAAATGTTTTCTGAACGTACTAAAAGCATGCATTGTAGCAGTAGAAATCGAAATACATATAGAATGCCTGGAGATACCCCCAAGGCGGTCCCTGAGTCCCAGAAAACTCTAGTTTGATTTGTAATGCTAAAAATGACTTGTGTACCAATTTATGGCTTAGCACCATCGGCAAGAATTGTTGGTCACTAACCTCATAGAGGTGAGTGTGCTGGGGCGCAGGAAGGGTCCTTAGTGGTATCTCTAGGGGTTCCACAGCTAGCTCAGTTAGCAAGTTAAGAATGACTTGTGTATCAAATGTCATGGCTTTTAGCTCAATGTGCATGGTTAACCCAAATTCTTACCTGGAACAGTTGTACTATGCCTAGACATCGAACCAAGGAACCGATGCTCAAGTTTTATAGCTTAAAACGTAGGTATGAAGAAGGCCAAGGACCTTTTAAACGCAGTTTTAATGTGACTACAAAATTCTTGTGGTTGTACTTCTTCTTGGGTAAATATTGCTCTAACCTAGAGATCGAAATAAAGAAACGATTTTCAATTTTTGTAGCATAAAAAAAGGCTAACACCCTTATAACAGTTACTAGCGGGACCCATGCATGCTGCACGGTGGATTCAGTATTCCGGTCGTAGCCTCTTCTGGTGTTTGGGCTTATTAGGAAAGTAAATAGCATTTGCAATATTTTATTGTTTGACTGATCCTTTAATTTTATACGTGCACAATGCGACCTGGTGTGAACCTGACCCATCCTTCTCCGTGCATTGACATGAATATCTAGTCTGATGTAAGTGTTAACAGTACTTACCCCTCTTCGACCTTCCTCTCCCCTTCCTTATTACGCTTTGCTTCCCTTCCCATTGTTTCTCTTCTCTCATATTCTTCCCCCTCTTCCTCTTCCTCTCTTTTTCTTCCTCTCTTTCCCCTCCCCTCCCTTGCCACAACCCTCCAATGTTTGTTCAACAGGACAACGTTAATGGCGCTTTCTGGCAAGATTTTGGAAGTGTTAGCGGGACTTCCTTCTTTTCTCCCCTCCCATTCCTTTTCTTCCTCGCCCTCCCATTCCCCTCTTGTCTCCCTCCCCATTCCCTTCCACTACCCTCTTCTTCCCGCTTTTCTCATCATCTCCCTAATCTCCCCTATCCTCACCCTCTTCTTCCTCATCTTCCCTCTTCCCTCCCTTGCCACAACCCTCCCATGTTTGTTCAAGAGGACAACGTTAACGGGACATTTCTGCAGAGATTTCAGGAGAGACCCCAAAAAGAATCATACCTGTGTTTTACTGAATGTTAAAAAAATCATCACTGAGAAAGTCAGCGTTCAGTAAGCAAGCAAGGTAACCTCCGAGATTGTTTCCACCATCTCTGAATCAATTTACGTCGATACCGAACACAGCCAAATTGTTGCCAGTAATTTTCCTTCATTTGCCGAGGCATTAACGATCGCGCATGCAGTGATTGTTAAACCAATTCAACTTCTCCCTGGAAGTCAGCTTCTACGAAATAAATGCGTCTTTCCATCGTAACAGGCTGCCAATTACGAGGCTCATTTGGGGTAGGGTGGGCTGAAAAACCCATTTTTTTTATCGAATCGTAATAGCATGGAAAAATTGCCTTAGGTGAACACAAGACAAGAGCAAAGAAACGTTTTTAAATCGGATAATATTTGACCATCGCACATTGTGCTCAAAGTTTCGAAATTTTAGCTAATTTGGACAATTCTCGTGTTATTTTTGAAATTTTTTTGAAAAAGGGTATTTTTTTAATGGAAATGGTAATAGTGCCGGGCGCTACCTTAGGTAAAGACACGTCGAGAGCATAAAAATTGCAGAAATCGGTTAATATTTGACCCTCGCCTATTGAGGTTGAAATTTGTCAATTTATTTTACATATTTTCTTTGTATTGGTCCGTACCTTTATTGACCTTCGTATGTCGCTGTATTGGTTAAACAAGTAAACAACATTTTCAGTATTATGTGGTCCTTAATTGTGGGGGGTGGGGAAGGGAAATCATTCCAGTCTTCTCAAAGATCTTTGAGAAGGCTGGAAATAATTGCTGCTGCAAACCTATCATAAAACTCCGAACCGATCACACACTAACGCAGTTGCTTTGAGTCCAATCCTTTTCTGTGCAGTGGGTGACTGACGAAGACGATGATGGGGGATAAACCTCTCACATTTATTTGGTGTTTGAGGTTTCTGTTGGGGAATTTCACCGTCCCTAACATCATCACGTCTAGCACTGACATCACATTTACCTGAAGTTGAAGACTACCTTTGTAATAGTACTGACCAAGAGAGCACGTTCTTGTTCATTCCTAAGTATTCGACTTGTAAGTTTTGCTAACTCTTTTTTTTGTCAAATTGTCCAAAGAATTCTTCCAATTCTTTCATTTCTTTGGTGATACACAAATTTCAGTTCTAGGAGTGGAATTTTCTTCGATTTCTCGCAAAAACAATTGACAGAAATTGGGCCCTTACAATAATTGTCAATAACTTTTCCACATGAGCAAGTTAGTGTTCAAGCACTAGAGGAACCCCGTCCTACGCAAGGCTGGTGTTTAATGCACTGTTTACAGTACTGTTACGGTTTGGTTGCTCACATGTACGTCCATGTTTCACCGAATTGAGTTTCTTCAATTCAATTTTTGCGTAGACTGGCTAACAATCGCTTTCACTGAATTAAGTTTCGTCAATCTAATTTTTGCGGACACTGGTTAACGAACGCTGATTTTCGTTCGCTTCGCTCACTCAATCAGCACATCCTGTGACTCAAATCACTGAATGAACCATTTTAAAAATAGACCTGCTTAAGCATCGTTGCATGAAAAACATTTCGCTGGCTAATCATGTTGTATTGCTTGCCAAAGTCCGTTTTACACACGAGTGGTGTTTGATGCATCGTTAGCAACACTGGTACGGTTTGGTCGTTCGTGATTTGTCTATGTTTGACCGAATTAAGTTTCGTCAATCAAATTTCGCTTTGCTCACTCATTCAGTAACCTGTGGCACTATGCAGCCCCAACCTCTTTTCCGGACTCGGTCTCCAGTTACTGACATTTAATTCTACGGGATGTAAGTAAAAAAAACGATTTTGCAGAACAAAGGTGAAACCTTTATCCCAGTGGCTTTGGCATTTTTCTTTTTCTGGGAGTGGCAGAAAGTAAATCGCTGGCATAACAATCCTTCATTATTGTTTTGTTTTCATTACTGTGTTGTTGTTGACGACCACTTTGTAAGGCATCAATAATATGCTTCGTGCTCATACACTGATTGTTGATGTCGAATTTTAAACTATTCAACTTTGCTTTGAAGGCCAACATGTACGAAGTAAATAAACCATTCTATCATTTCTAGCTGCCAATTTCGGGGCTAGTAGTGGCCCTCTAAATTAACAACTCAGCTTAGTTTGATTGAAACCTACATGCGTTCAGCAGAAACACTGAGTGTTTCAATTTCAATTTTGTTTATTACCGGGCCTCGACCCTGAGTCATGCGCCCGGATACAAATCATAATACAAGGCTTCGAAGTCTTTCATTTCACCCATCACCAATCAAGGTTTTAGACGAAGGTTTAAAGTCCATAGCACGTGAGTGCAGAATTGTTAGGTACCGTAGCCCTGGATGAAGGGTTGGATCTGCAATTCAGGCAATTTCTGGTCTTCTTGGACTCTGCAGCTAGCATACGCTTTTTGCAATAGGCTTTCCGGTTGCATGATGTCTGTCACCAGCTTGTGGTTGAAATTGGCCTGAAGCTTGTGAGCGCCATTTAGTGGGGAATCAGAGTAGAAGTGCGGTGGGTGGCGGAACACAGTGGTTGCTATGGGAACGAGGTAGCAGATGGGTTGGCAAGGAAGGGGTTTGACAAAAGGATTACTGCTGCGAAGTTTCCAGTCACGCCCAGGTACTTACAGCCAAGTGGGTGACTGCCAGGAACTGGCAGGATGAGTGGGACAGCATACAGGGTGGGCAGAAAGGACGGAATAACCCAGGCAATTCCAGCTGATTAATACTAGAGCAGTGAAACCTTGCATGGTATGAAGGTGAATACGGGCCCCACGAATCATGTATTTAGCACTGACCTTGACATTGTCTTTCAAGGTCATCGAACATCTAACTTTTAAACCATGCTTTGTAGAATCTATGTTTAAATTTGAAACTTGTAGACATTGGCAAGGCATGACCAATGCAAAACATGGAACGAAAATCGGAGCATTCGTTTACGAGTTATGGGTATTACAAGCATGATGCTGTCGTGCAGCTTGAGTGGCTTCCCTGCCAAACAGTTTGAGAAAAAAACCTAAAGTGGTCGTCAATAACGGGTAACGTCTTCTAGAGGAAGAGTTAACAAACAGCAGCTACCATGCCCACGACTCCACACATTATATTAGCCGAAGAAGGGGCCATTCTTTTGAACGCCAAGGTCAACAATTGAAAGGGCATACGGTGATAGCTTGTGTGTGGCTTCTCAACGACTTTTAATAGGCTACTTTCATTCATGCAGCTGTTCTGTGAAGCCATCCTCGAATTAAAGCCAGACTAGTTTTTTCTGACCAGCATTGCAACATGAAACTAACTGAGGATAAGCAGAGAAGCCAACGGGCAGCAGTTTCCTATGTTGCTTTAGGATCAGTTGATAAATTGAAGAAAAGTCTTAACAAAAATACAAAAGTACCACGCAATACACCAAAACAAAACTGTTGAACAAAATTACATTCATGCAAAACTTTGGCAATAAAACATAGCCTACAAACCATTTAACCGCATGTTGCGTTTTACAGGTAAAATCGCCTAAAACAAGCAACCTTTATCGATTGGGGGAGAGGGGTTGTAGGAATTTGTGATCGCATTGTCGAGGGTGGGTTGCAGAAGCTGTGACACAATGTGACAAAGGGAGGGTGGTGGTTAGACAGGTAAAGTTCGTGTGACACCATTTAGGGACAGCCCCTAACTGTACTACAGTACATAGTCGTTTGGTGACAATTCCTTCAATTTCATTTATTTGCAAATTTGAGAACTAAGCACTGCAGACCTACAGAATGAATTAGGAATTTACTACATACAGTACAGTAGACCATGATGATCCACGACGATAAATAAACAACTGAATTCGGACCATAAGCATGTTAAGTATGTGAAGACATTTGTATGCAAATTGCGATTGGTTCAATACATACATTCACGTAGTTCCAAGTGAACAGGAAAGGTCTACCTCAAGAGGGAGTCCAACTGCTTACCACGGACTAGCAACCCCCACCACGCCTGCATACACAAATGAACAGTATCTTGAAATGCTACTATTGTATG
>JAHWFP010155218.1:0-14659 GCA_023313725.1 Lithobius niger | reverse complement strand
ACAACGCCGCCGTGAAGTCATTGTTCTTAGCAACTTTTTATAATACGCCCCCCCCCCCCTCTCCCCCCACTCACTTCCCCTTCGGTTCTAATTAGCTGCTCGGTACTGTGTAAAAAAAAATATCGTTAAGTTCAAGCCGACACAATAGCTTGTGAGAAAATGCTGATTACCTTGGCAAGATCTTCGTGATCTGATCATTAGACATTTCACAAAGAAAGTGGCAACCTGATTATAAATGGAAGTCCTTGAGTCAGTCCCTTAACTTTACGGGCAAGCGTTCCTTAACCATGATCCTGGTCTATTTTAAATGCCTTATCAGTCGTAGCGAGGGTTTCGAACTGTAGAAGAATAATCAATAAACTAATTAATTTATTACGCTACGGAACGCAATAAATCGGCGCACTGGTGATTTAGTCGAATTGTTTGTTATGGACCCGACAAATTATCGCTAATTGCAAATAGAGACTGCACCACAGAACATTATAAAAAAAAACACTAGCTTAAGCCCGTGAGGGACACGGTTTGCAACATTTGTTAGTTTTGCAACATTTGTTAGTTATGCTCATGCTCATGTCCATGTTCAAAAGAATTAAGTTTTTACTAATTGTTGCGCACAGTGGCTAAAAAACGCAGATTTTCGTTCGTTTCGCTCACACTCAGTCAGCGTATCTTGTCACTCAAATCCTCCCTACTGCCAATGATCCCCTCTTTCTAATGATCACTTCTCTTATATTCTTCCATGTTCATGTTCATCCAAGTTACTCAAATCACCCCCGCCCCCCCCCCGCCCCCCCGGCTAATGATCCCCCATTTCTAATGATCACTTCTGTCATATTCTACCAGTCATGTTCACGCTCATGCTAGCTGAAATAAATAATGCTCAAAGCGGTCTCAAAAAGCTGACCCCTTCGTGAAGCATGCTGTCTTGAAAAGCTTTCCCTCAATGATTTCCCTCCTACCGGACGCGCAGTGCCGATGCCTGCAGCCTAAACTCTTGTGTCATATAGATTAAATTTAGGAGCCTGGCCGCTAAATTTCACACTAGCCGTTGATGAAAAAAAAAATCAAAACTATCGGCGCACTTGGACATCGTCAACAAACGCCATAAAAAAAATAGCAAAATAAGCACTAAAAAAAAAAACTTAAAACCACTCGTGAAAAATGAATAAAAATGTGGTTACCAGAATATCGCATGCAGCAGGAACACGCCACTTCAAAAACACATAAAAACTAAAGTGTCCGCGGGCTATCTTGAGTTCTCCACAGAACGAACACAGTTAATCAATTGTATGTTTTTGGCAGCAGAGTGCCTTGTTGATATCCAAGATGGTAACAAAAACAATGGCGGCCGTCGACTAAAGCCGCCCCTTCCAGGAAGACGTAGCCGATCATAAAATACTTGCAGGACTCAAGATAAACCGCGTAGACAATAATCCATGTAATATTCATATCACTCTAGTGTTACCGAACTAAGCCATAGCTGCAGTCTTCCACAATCAATTGATTTGTTAACATGCCGCACCGCTGTTTATCATATAAAGTCTTAATTTCATTTTCCAAATAAAAGAGTATTTAATATTTAAGACGTGGGACGTATACAGTTTGCAATATTGATCAAAATGAGACAGTTTGGGTGAAATTCACTTTAAAAGATACTGAGTGGTATTTTCCCTGTGCAGTGTCTTTGTATGGTGATGGTCGAATGTTGCAGGTTACGAATGTAAAATCGACAGAATATTTATTTGCTTGTAACCTAATCGATAATATTTGGGCAAGAAAGTAAAGCAAACTTAAGCAATGTTTCGAGTTTAACATCCGTTTCAACTGCTGTAGGTTGTGTCGGTTTCAAGGCAAAATTTAATATCGATGTGATTTTTAAAAATATTGGCGTAATGGTAGCAAAGTGTGGTACGAAAACGTATGTAATAAACTGCACAGCCGTGACAATAATAATAATAATATGTCGTTTATGTTTCGACATCAAACTTTTGCAAGTGCGATGCCGTCGTCAGTGGTAGTAGTAATTTTTATTCAATATTGCTATTTTTGTTATTAATGCTCTGACGAGCATGACACCACAGTTACAAATGTGGAAATATAAAAGTTTAACTTTTTACTGCTCTTACCCTATCTAACCGATGATGATATTGATATTATTGGTTACAACATCTAACAATTTCTAAAAAAATACTATCATATATCAATTCTAAAAAAAAATATTTTTCTTGTGTTTCTCTTCCAGTTTGCCGTCCTCGCCCTGGTGGCTCTTTTCGCCGTAGCCACGGCACAATATTTCTACCCAGGTAGCTATTCGTACTCCTACACTCCCTACGCAGCTAAGTCGTACGTAAGCAGCGCCTACGCCGGCTACAGCCCCTACTACACCGGTTACAACACCTACGGAACGTACGGAGCCGTTCCTTACGTCTACGGCAAGTAAGCGGTTGCTTCGCCATCACGGATTTGACTCAAAGGTACGTTCCTTCGTTTCTCTTAGCGATCTGGATACGGTTTAACGCGTTTACGAAACAGCTCGCCTTTGCATTCTCGCAGCTAGAATTTAATAGCGATGGCAAAGGAGGTGTTGCCATGGTAACAACGCTACACTGATTAGCCAAAATTCGACATCGTTTGAATAAATCCTTACAGTCTTGTAATCCGTGATAATAAGATCAATATTTCCTCCTGACGAAACAATTTTACCAGTCGCCTCTGAACTCGCATTATTAACTGTTTTCGCAGCGAGCCGGCGCAACTAAAACCGCCTCCATCCATGTTGGAACTTCAGATGATTTCTAGCTTTTAGCTGCGAGAATGCTAAAGGCAAGTCATTGCTTAAACGTGCCCTACGTCGCAGTCATGATTTGAGGGAAACGTGAATAGCAGCAGAAAACGTCATTAGTCGGTTAAAATTCCGTAACTCGATTCCACTCACGTCTGTGAGGAATTAAAAATATTTTAAACAACGTTAAGCTTGAGGGAACTGCCCGAAACGTCGGCAACTGCGTCAATTCTTCCCGTTAAACCGTAAAGCCCTGGACAACAGTGAAATCGAACACACTACACAAAAAGGATGGTGTGGTGTGCCATACAAGCTAAAAGCCTTCCATCCAATAATAAGTCGCTACTATAGAAGGAAGTGATTCTGCCGTCTGTGACGCATCGAGACACATCGCTTAATTTCAGTTTCGGTTTGTCTGTTTACTTTAGGGCTTGAAGCTTTAAACGTGACATTAGTTTTTTTACGGCGAAAATTTAAAAAAAAAAGGTAAAAACAGAATAGAGGGATTCGGATATTCGCGAGCCGCCATCATTAAAGGGTCACGCGAGGTGACATCCAACTGATTTACGTACTAAAATAAGCTTCGAAGAAGTGGCGCAAGAGCCATGAATTTTACGGTTTAATTACTTCAAAATATTTTTTTAAATTTTTATTCCAAACCTTAACTCGATCGTACAAATAATGGAAAAGCGAAAAGGTACATATTATCATTATTTTGGAATTTTGCATCGTTATGTAATTCACCTTGTAATTAATAATGATGAACTGGCTAAAAGGTGTTATTCAAGAAAAAATATTATTACGGTTACAGTATCTTCTAATGTTAATATGCATAATGACTTTGAATAGCGCGAACTATTACTGCCTGCCGGTTCATGGCATTGCGCGCGCATGCGCAAGTTGCCGAGAAACACGAGCTCTCACTGAAGACAACAGAAAGGTAGCTGTAATAGGTAGCGCTATTCAAAAGCAACATTGGGGATACACATTAGAGGATATCTCAACCGTAATAATTTGTTTTCTTAAATAACGTCCTTTAGAGAGTTCATAATTCTTAATTACACGATGAGTTATATTATATAATAGTGCAAAATTTAAATGAGCGAATGTAGTTTTCAGCAGTGCTTACTAGCTGCGAGCGTCTGACAGCCTGATGGAAAAAAATCCGAAATAATAATAATACGTACCTTTTCGCGTTTCCATTATTTGTACGATCGAGTTAAGGTTTGGAATAAAAAATAAATATTTTAAAGTTAATAAACCGTAAAATGAAGGGTTGTGCGTCACTTCTTCGAAGCCTATTTTGTTTATTCATTATTTTTAAATCACACTGGATTTCTGACGTCAAAAATCTTTAAAATTTTTAAATCCTTAATAAGTACCGAATGTTTGTTTGTTTATGTGTTTATTTATTTATTTTTCAGATCACCGGCTGGACTGCGCAATGGAACAAATTTCTCAGATGATCTGTCAAACAAACAAATTCTTTCCGAGACTGTACATTCTGCTTTGAAATAACGTCTTTCTGTTTTTCCCTACTTTCTTTGAATAAATTAAAATCCCTTTCGTTGATCGATTAACGAAAAAAAAAATGGTTTGTCCTATTTGTGTTACGTTACGAAATATACAATACACAAAAAGCTCTCACGTTTTATTTAAGGCATATTTTGTTTACGTGCAAATACTGGCGAGTAGCATGGAATTGGTAATCATGTTTCAATTACCAAATCCCACGGCAATCCTGGGTTTCCCGCATTACTACTTGCGCGCAGTGTGGAACAACAGCCGACTGGCCGAAACCGGAGACAACACGAAGCGAGATACTGCGTCAAAGGTGTCCTGATTTATCCACCAACACAAATCAGCAACTGGAGCGATTCGACGTCGCTGGCACTCTGTAACGTATAGCGCATCGCATAAAAGTTTCTTCTGTCCTTTCGTAGTTTTAAGCGTTGAGCTGACCGGGGCGAGTTGGGCGCCACTCGCCTAAGTCGAGAATGACGTGATTTTGACATAATCGTTGGTATGTTGTGCACAAAACATGGCTACGATTGCGTCAAAACCACGTCATATTCGACTTACGCGAGTGACGCCCAACCCGCCCTGCTGGCTGAAATCTGAACTGAAGACATAGGCACAAAAAACCAGCAAGTCAACCAGTCACAAGGAAGCCTTTTTGACATCTTTGGCACTCCGTAACGCATTGCAGCTATAGATATTGTCTTAAGTTTGTTTTAAAGGGATGTACCTCCCAGCGCCATTTTTCTCGATCCTCCACATCAAGCATGGCCCCAAAGGTCTATTTCCTTACCAATAGTCTTTCCCTAGCTAAAAATCCTTTTTTAAATGTGGCGTCTAGGAGATTTTCTGTTGAATATAATGGAACTTTATTTACGAACGAGCCGTAACTATATGATGCATTGCGCGCATACAATAACCATGACGTTTCATCTCTGTGTGTGCATGTACTAATTTGTTAATAATTACCGCAAGATCAAAAATCTAAAAGCGTAATGCAGTAAAAATTAAAATTAATTATTCCAATAGATCGCCGAAGCAAAATTATAAGACACTAACCTAGAAAATTATAAATTGTGATGTTAAAATACGAGAATCAATCCGGTTTGTGACGACACAATTAATACGTTCACGCTGGCCTGTCTATTAGGCGCAAAGCCAACTGAGATAGTAGCTTCGTATTTCGCTGCGAGGAACGAAGCTACTGTCTAAGTTTACCCTGACTATGATAATAACGCGGATGCGATCCGTGCGTAGGTGTTAAAAAGCAGGCGGAAGGTTATAAGGCAGGCAATATGTTGCTTTAAGTTTGGATGAAATGTGACGTGCCGCAGAGCCGTATGGAGCACAAAACACAACAAAAGAGCTTAAAATGCATCAAGTTAACTATCTTAAAATGGAGCTATTTTTACGTCTTAGGAACGGAGTAAAATGTCGCATCGCTTCCATCTTCGTTGTCTTTTAAAAGCCCCGTGAAAAGAAGTCCGTCTCGGCAGTACTTTTCAAAAAGGCACAGAAAATATTAAATCAACGATGGGAACACTGTCCGTTTTACAAATTCATCGTTTAGTGTCCACAGATGGAGCCATCTACCAAACATCTTGCCTACCGTAGGTTAATATTGAAGAATAAACATGCAAAACAAAATTTATCCAAAATCCAAAAATTTACCTTTTTGCAAAAAAATCAAATTTTTACCCAAGCAAAACAAACATTGACCAAAAACAACAAAGATGGCAGCCACCAGCAGGGAGAATTTCCACAGAGACAGACGAAACTCAAATAGTCTTAACTTTTTAACTAGTTCAGCTACTGACCTCAAAATACTTCTCACTTGACAATTAAACACTCACAGTACAGACCTTAACTCTCACTAGGCCGAAATTGCTACATAATCACCAAACATTACTCCATAATCGGGAGCCCCAAGTAGGACGTGCTGAACGTGCGTCACCGTGCTGAACGTCTCTGTTGAGCACGGTGACGCACGGGTACATTGTTCAGAAATGTACCTCTAGGACAAGCAGCATTGGGCTGGATTGATACTTGGGTGGGTGACCGCCTGGGAATCTGGCTGTTGCAGACATAGGGCCTTAGGGGGGGGGGGGGGGGTTGAGGGCCTTAGGGCTTCGGGCAGATGACCAGGAGTGGTTAACGCTCGTTAAACCCTTTAACCCTCTAGGACAAGAGATTACAAAACAAAACAAACAATTCTTAACTTTTGTAAAATGCAGGCTCTGAATCGGTGTGAAAAATTAATTGTCTTAATTTGAAAACTTTAGTTTGGCTTTTTTCTTCCTGCAAAATCCAATAGAGCTTATACTATAACATACAAAAATCTGAATTAAGAGCTAGACGTGTGGTGTCACATGGAAGTTGCTTAGAATTACTAGCACATTGCAGAAGCAGAAATGCAATACAATTTTTTTTTTAGGTTTTTGCGTTTTTTTGGGGCTAATGCCAACAGGGCCATTCATTTTTTCCCCCCTAAATCCATACGACTATGGTAAAATCTATAGTAACCAAGTTAGACGGGTGGTGTCTAAGAGAAAATTGCTTAGAATCACTTGCACAATCCAGATGTAATAAAATAATTTACGATTTTGGCGTGTTTTTTGGCTAAGTCATTCATTTATTTCTAAGTCGTAGGATTAGCTCGAATCAAGAATGTTATTTACCCCGCAAAAGGCAAGTTTTCAGTTATTCGCATAGATAGAAACGTGTGTGGTTTCCATCATACTATACAGAGAAAGCCATCTGTTGTGTGCGCGACGTATCTTGAGTCCTGCAAGTATTTTGTGAGCGGCTACGTCTTCCTGGATGGGGTGGCTTTAATCGATGGCCGCCATTGCTTTTGTAACCATCTTGGATATCAACAATGCACTCTGCTACTGAAAACGTACAATCGATTATCTGTGTTCGTTCTGCGGAGAACTCAAGATAGGCCGCGAACACTATAACTCAGTTTTTTTCAGAAATGTGATTAACTTGTTTTGCATGTTTGCTCTTCGATTTAGTCTCTTCGATTCAGAGATTTTTTGTGGGTTTTTGGTTTGCGCCACTTTCGTTTCTTCGTTTATGCTGTTGTTATGAAAGATCGTTAATTTCGTAGTGAGTTTTCAAGTTGCTCCCAAACTGCAGTGTATTTAAATGGCGGAATCAATTCGTCATTGCTACATTAGGGGACACTGGCTGTGGTCTCAGCTATCCCTACACTTTCGGGACGAGAAGGGCCCCTGTGGTAGCTTGTGCTCATGTCGATTGTGGTACGTCAAAGATCCTGTGTTTTCCGTCTTATCGTCGTGGGACATTTTGTCGTGGGCAATACCTAGATTGTCCCTCTCATCCTCGTGGGGCAGATAACCCAGCATGGGTTCATGGTCCCTAAAACGCAAAAACAAGCAAAAATGCTTCTTCATTAAGGGTGGCCGCACACCAAAGTCGACAAAACGTCGCACGACAGGACATTTTGTCGAAACCTGTCTCATCATGCTGCAGACGTCTCCAAAACCATAGGAATGAGCTGAGCGCCACACACCGGATACGACGTTGTCGCGAGACGTCTTTAGCCGTCTCACGACAACAAACGGCGAAGCTCCTTCTAGTTTTGTGTGACGGGGTCTCTCCACCTGATGCGACGTCTCGCGACGTTTCGTCTTGCAACCACGTTTAGTCGACTGTGTTGTGCGGCCACCTTAAGAACAGGACTTATTACGTCAAATCGACAATAATACTGCATCATGTACAGCTGACGTGCCAACGCAGTTTGTTGTATATCCACTGTAACCTATTTGCATTCTCAAGAAATGGATAAAATATGCGTGGCGAACTTTAGACTTTCGTGGAATCGGTATAGGACAAAAAGTACCTTTCATTTGAAAAATACCTTTCATTATCCGGAGCAGGATTGCACAAAACGAACAAAAAAATCGAAACAGGCAACTCTGCGCACACACACACACACACACACACACACACTCACACAAAACAAAAAAAACACACCGTAAGTTCTTAAGAAATTCATAAAAATTCACGGCCAAGTTTAGATTTTCCTAAACCACTAGATAACATGTACTTAGGACATAGTAAGTCGGACATGTACACAACGGACTCACTTCAAAACAACAAAGGCATATTCCTTGAAACAAAACAAAACAAACAAAGCTATAGTTTTATCAAAGACGCGCGATTAAACCACTGACTGTGCAGTGGCAAAAATAAGATACCAAAAAAAAAAAAATTAAAAAGTGATATCATAAAGAAATACCCACAAGGGTGAAAGAACCCACAAGTTTAAACCAACTTCGTGGCGGCCATTTTTATTTTGATATCACAACTTTAATTGGCTGAAGCTTGCCGGGCTCTTTCTCTTTTGTGGGCTTTCTTTATGATGACGTCTATCACCAGTCCAATTCTTTACATCCAAGATAAAATAATACTAAAAAAACGCACTTCAAATTAAAAGTATTTACAATTTAGTAATTTACAATAAAGAACAAATAAATGTATAAAATAGAAAATATAACTTTAAAGAAAAAAAAAAGTGATGAATCGTTGTAGAACAAACTTATTGCAGTCTACATAATAATTCTGGATCCCGGCTGAACCGATAAGAAAAGAGCCAATAACAAAAAAAGGTAAAAGGCTGGACAATCACTTTAATCGCTTCTCATGGTTTTCGTGCACGTGTAATGTCTTTGCAATGGTGCCTAACAATTATTCTTGGTGCACGTGCTAAGGATTGAAAACTATCGTCTAAACCGTTGATTGTTGATGGATAAAATGAAATTGGATGGGTGACCTCCTGGGAATCCACTCCGGGTGCTGCAGACATAGGGCCTTAGTGCTTCGTCGGGCAGATGACCGGGTGCGGTTAACGCTCGCTAAAACCCTTTGAACCCTTTGAAATTGGCAGCTGGAAACGATGCTATGGCTTATTTAATTCGCAGATGAAGGCTTTCAGAGCTGAGCTCCGGGCAAACGGGAAAACGGGTCCGGGCTGTGTTGTGCCTGGGAACGATGCGTGAGCATGCCAATTTTTAATACGGTGCATCCTGTGATTTGAGTCATGGGATGCGCTGATTGAGTGAGCGGAGCGAACGAAAATCAACGTTTGTCTGCCAATGTGCGCAAAAATTGGATTGAAGAAACTTAATTCCATGAAAGCGTTTCTTAGCCAGTGTGCGCGAAAATGGGAGTGACGAAGCTGAATTCGGTGAAACATCCAGAATATTGGAAATGGTGCATCTAGCACCAGCCGTGCATAGTAAACAAATAAATAAATAAAAACTTCACTGAACATAAAACGTGTGTATGACACTGAAAAGAGAAGTTACAACTATTTCATATCAACAGACGACATGACAGCATGCCAGATATCAGAATGCATAACACGCACTCAAAAACAAATAGAGCAAGCACAGGTGAGTGGTTAGAGTGGTCGGCTGCGAGTCAGATGAACGCTGGATCGAATCCCATGATCGAATAAGTTAACTGGAATGTAAAAAACAAATAGTTAAATGGTTAAAAAGTAAGCGTATGGTGTGAAGAGCATGCTTCATACCTGGTCCGATCCAAGTGCTTCAGTTTCTTTGAGACAACTTTAAAACAGAAAAAAGTACTTTGTAACACCCCATAACAAAATTAATTTTTTAGAACGAAACAATCTCATTAAAAAGTTACACAAATGACCCTTTTTTTTTTTTTGGACTACCAAGAATGATAAGTGAGCAGCAATCACATCGGCAAAATATCGACGAGTCATTTCCGCATGTAATTTTTTTTCTCTGTAATTGCAGCTTTGGTCGGTGGTCATTCTTTCAGTTCAGAAAGTTTTCTCTTGTATTTTTGTTATTACCACTTTTTACTTAAAGAGGGTGGTTCACCAACTTCGAATCGTTCCAACCTATCGCAGCGCCATCTAACATCCGTCTTAAAGCTAAAGAATTCAGCAAACGTATGGATCAAAAATAGTTTTACATAAATAAACATGCGTTAAGCCCACATAAACTATCACGAAAATACCTGATACGTTCCCTATGCAGCTGGAGAAACATAAAGATATAACTGACAAACAGGTGACGTCGAAGTGGATTCGTAATATTTTTCGTTGGTTTATGCTAACTTTTATCCGACATAGTTTGAAACCGAAGAGACTTAATACAACCACATACCAGGAATATCATAAATGGAGGGGTCTAAAAGGTAATTCTAGCTTATATTAAATAACACGTTCTGAATCGCGTCCCCAGACGGCCTGTTGTTGAAGGAGGGACCGTTATTACTTCAGCCCAAATCATACAGTAAAAATTACGCTGTGTATATTTTTACCTGATACGTGCAAATAAAAATCATTCCTGCAGCGATTGTATGAAGCAAACCGGAAGTAGCAGGCACCCACGTTGAAATGAAAGTGAGATGAGGCGCACACCTCTATCACACCCTCCATCGATCTCTTATTATTTAATCTAAAATCAGTAATCATCACAACTGCTGATGAAAAATGTCTTTTAGGTCTATAATTGCTGATTTTAGGCGTAATTTGTCACCTTTCAGGCCTATTTTTACCTGACGTTTTAATTTCGTAAGTAGAATCTAACGGAGAATTGAGTTCGAGAATAGCCTATTCCTTCATGCAACTCGTGATGCTAATGTGTGTCGTTAACGAAATCCTACGACCAAATATTATTATTTCATTGAGTTACGTTGCTATAAGGAAGCAAAAATGCTTTAATTTCCCGCATTTTTTAAAGTCCTCTTGGCTACCACTGAAAAAGACGACGGACGGACAAATTCGTTGCTATAGTTTTCGCAGCTTTAGCTGTATAGAAGACTAAAACGGGATGTCATTTGCCTTGCTCACTCGGTAAAGAAAAACTATAGAAAAATACCGAGAAAAATACCGACGCGACAAAATAAAATTTTGTTTGCTTTGCCTTACTTTTACGTGGAAATGTTTTGGTTTTCTGCTTGATAGGCTGAACGATCGTTCCAGTCTTTACGTTTAAACATCAGTACTTCTCTGGGTCGGTGGCGCTCAGAATACTCTCAGAATACGGATTTTTTCACTTTTGTTACAAGGCCTTGAAATATCACGATAAAACAACTTTTTTTTAAGATGTTACAGGTGAGTTTCTTAACTACTTATTGGTGAATATTCCTGTAAAATTAATACAGCGAAAGGAAACGCAGAATTACTTCAATATGGTTTTTTAATTTGTTGAAATATGCTGTAACTCCCATCTCTTTTAATGGTGCGTTGTTCAATACAGGCAACAGTTTTTGCTTCGCAGTTGCTTCGTTGCGTTGCTACTGACCGTACCAATATTCTAAAATTTTTGCAAGGTCTTCTTGATGGCCTGAGAAGTAATCGAAAGACAGAATGTACTAAATTTGGGCATTAGTCGTCCCGCTTCCAAAACATCGCTCATGTTTTGTTTTAAACCTGGCTGGTGTTTTTCGGCTTTTCGAGGACCCTGGCATTAAGTGTAACCAGTGCGATATCTGCAAACATGGCACATTAGTGACACACAATAATAAAGTTTCAGATGTCTGTCTGGAAGCATATAGAGGTCACGCCCCACATTTTCTAAAACAGCCAAATTGTACGTTGTCAAAACCTTGAAAGTTTAGTAAGTATAAAAAAAAAAAAGCTTTTCAATTAACCCTTTCCTGCCAACTGACTACAGAAGTGACCGGCCACTAAACAGAGAAAAACTAAATTTCAACGCACACCACAAGCTTTGTGTGACGAGCAAGTACAGCCTAGTGGTTAGCGTCCTGAGCATGAACCAAGTGAAGGGTGGTTGAACGCAGGAATCGTTAGGAAGAATGCAGTAAAATTTCACTATCCGACCAATGAGACACCCACGTCCCACGTATTATAAATAAAGCCGGTTGTTTCGAATTCCATGACTGATCTTTAAAAAAAAACCTGAAAGGTTAGCGAGGGCAGTAAGAAATTAAACAAGAAGTGGAACCCCCTTAAGACGCCCCTACAAGCCCCCCGCCCCCCAACAGCTAACATTAACGTTAAAAGATGGAAGTTAGTTTTTCAACATAAACATTGATAAGTATTTGTAACATTGCATTTTTATGTGTAAGGGGGGGGGGGAGGATTGAGGCTTAATGGCGCGTCGACAACTTGGTCATTAGCGCCAACCTCAGTCACAGTGCAGTGGTCCGGGTTGCCACTGCACCACACATTACAGAGATGTTATTCAAACCCATTATTGCAAGCATTATTGTCTTAGGACTCATCTAGCAAAGTACCTTAAAGCACAAGCAGTTTAAGTTTTAAAATAGTCATGAAGTGTAAAAGCTCATTCTTAGACTAATAACCATTTCATGCCAAAATCACTACGTTTACTTTTTTGGGGTCAGTTCCGGGATTTTAACCGGCATTCGCTTGGTTTGCAGACAAACACGCTAATCCCTGGGCTGTTGCTGCTCGCTTTGCTCGGGGTCCCATAGGACACCTCACAAAGCTCGCAGTGGGAGTGTGGACTTAGTTTTTGCTCTATCTTGTCGTCATTGCCACTTGACTACTGTGGGCGTGAAAGGGTTAAAATGAAAACGAGTACTACGTTAAAAAGTCTATTGTGCTACATATATTTTGATGTGGTATTACCCTGTAAAGTTAACGTCATAGAGGGTAACAAAAAACTAATGCCAAAACCTTGCAGAACTCCTTTGTAATAAATATCTGTTGTGCAGCACGTAACATCCATTCCGAAAGTCTAGTCTTAGTCACCCATAAAAGGGCTTTCAAAGAAACAAGCATTTTAAATGGGAAAAAAAACAACGCCATCAAGTGTAAAGCAGTGGCCCAGACTGCATTTGGGATGGGGGGGGGGGGGGAAATATCGATACATGTAACAACAACACGTCACCCGTCATCTCAACACAACATAACACATCACTCCAGAAAAATACACCAAAAAATTGTGATTTGTTTATAAGTTTGCGCATGGTTGAATACTGATTGCAAACGAAAAGGTAATATGACGGGATAGAAATAAAGCGTATGAAAATAACATGGCCAGAAGTGCGTGTGTGTGTTGGGGAGGGGGGGGGAGGCTATGACATCCCAACCCCTAGTCCAAGTCGAAAATATTGGAGTATACCATTTTTAAATTGGTGGGGGGGGGGGGAACCCCTCACTGGACTGGCGGGGAATGGGCACCACTGCTGTAAAGTTCTGTGCAAAGTTCTGCTGTAAAGTTCTGTGTATTTTGGGGGTTCTAGTATGCTGATGTCCCAAGACGATGCTTGTATCATCCTGCTGAACAATATCTTTACGGGATAGATGGCAATGTTGGGAGAGGTTTAAAGAAACTGCACAATGCTATCGGAACAAACTGTAGTTATATTAAGTGAACGACAAATAACTCAATCCTTTCCACTCAATGTGTACACTTGTGTCCTGAAACTATACCCGTAGCATTATGAGTAGAGTATGTACGTACGATGGAATAAATAACGTGATTTTGACTGCATTTGCCTGGAAGCAAGAACCACATATGAGCAAATCGAAACAACTGAACTTTTAGTGTGTTTCTGGCTTCTTTTTCTCCCTATTCTTCGAATTAGGAGGAAGGGATTGATTGGTTAAAAGATGACAGGTACAATGGAGGATGAGGTGGAAGTTCTGTGACATGCTCAAGATCTATTGTGTGCGCGGTGCATCTTGAATTTCTGCGAGTATTTTATGAGCGGCTACGTGTTCCTGAAAGGGGCGGCTTTAATCAACGGCCGCCATTGTTTTGGCAACCATCTTGGATATCAACAAGGCACACTGCTACTAAAAACGTACAATCGATTATCTGTGTTCGTTCTGCGGAGAACTCAAGATAGGCCGCGGACAATATATACAACTAAGATCGTAAGATTTGTTTGTTTGTTTGTGCGAGTGTCACCAGATTACCGAGATTCCCACTCCTAATTATATTGAAGTTGCAGTGGGAATCTTCATAATTCTTTCGTTTGTTTGTTTGTGGTCTTTCAAACAAACGGAAGAATCATCGAGACTATCACAATATTTTAATGCAAATGTGAAATCACAACAATGATCTATAAAACCGTCTATATACTGGGGGACTGCCCTAGTTTATACAATAATAGCAACATGTGTTTTGTGGGAAAAAGGCCCTCTGGTGCCTTGTGCTCACGTCGATTGTGGTATGTCAAAGATCCTGGGTTATCTCTCTTATCGTCGCGGAAGATTTTCATCGTGGGCAATAATATCTAAATATAAAAGAAAAAGGAAAACAAGCCAACCAGCGAAAATGTTCTCTGTGTTCTCTACGTTCCTTTCTCCGTGTGAAACGTCACAGGCAAAACTAGAAAGGAGGGGGGGGG
>JAHWFP010155217.1:0-13857 GCA_023313725.1 Lithobius niger | reverse complement strand
GTGATGTACAAAATCAAGCCCAGGGCCGAAGATGTAGGGAGGGGGGGAGGTGGAGATGATCACTCTCCACCCAATAGGCTGAGTTGTAAAAATGGATTCCAATCAGAAAAACGGACCAAACTACTAAAAGGATGTAAACATCAGATCAAAAGGGTAGAAAATGAGATTTAGTCGGAAATTTCTTCTCCTCAAACTCCCCCCCCCCCTGCCCTCCCAACCGTATGAGTTCTGGTGATCAATAAGCGCTGTAAAAATCTTTTCTCTTTGGAGTGAATGTATAGGGCCAACCTTTCTAATCTGGATCTGGGCAGTGGCACACGCGCAGAAACAAACGCTATAAATTCAAAAAACGCCTGGCTGTAGCATTTCGTGTTATGTAAGTTTCTGCAAATGTGATGTTAAAACTACTTTTGGGCAGACGATACGCGCCTACATTCTGAAACTCAAGCTTACATGGGTCTAGTCTTGTTTTAAATATATCTTTGATAAAGGACATTCACTTGCGATTTTGTGGTCTTTAAACGGATTAAACGTATGCACTGTAAAAACAGGTTTTAAAATAAACACATTTTAGAAACGCCTAACGTTTTTAGACGCTTTTAGCTATGATCACGGTTCGGACCACAAACTTGGTGGCAGCCATTTTGGCTCTGATATCACTACTTTCTATGGCAAAAATTTGATGGGCCCCTGTATCCTTATGGTGTTTTTATATGATTGTTGCAGACGTGAAATGAGTTTAAGATAAAATACTAGCGGTTAATTTGCAGTGCATAAAACACATGTAGCGGCAAAAGTGTTAAATAAAAAATAGTGCTTTTATTACAAGAGGTATGTTTGTGAAAATTGTTTAACGCAAACGTTTAATGTTTGTCGTATGAAATGTTAAGTTAAAAAACAATTGAATACAGCAGTAAAGTTTCACGTGGACTAAACAGCACAGCGACACTGCAATATCTGGAACCTTACAGGAAAGTTTATTTGTGTCCCTTTGCTGTTTTGACTTCAGTTCAGTTAAACCTTACCTTAAGCATCAAACGAGCTCGTTTTTGTTTTCTAATTTTACATTGCTTTAAACATTAAAGGGTTTGTTTACAGCAAACCGTAACTGATAAAGAACAAAGCAATAAAACAATCTAATCTAAACTGCATGGTAGGTTGGTAGCACGAATTAGAAAAACCAAAAACGAACTCATTTGATACTTAAGGTAAGGTTTAACTGATCCGAACTCAAAACAGCAAAGGAACACAAATAAACTTTCCTGTAAGTGTTGATACTTCATATATTTCAGTGTTGCTGTACTGTTTAGTCCACGTGAAACCTTACTGCTCCATCCAACCATTATACACATACCTACAATTAAATCCAGAGCCCAAATTAAAAACTTTTCATGAAAGGGACAGTAAAACTGGATTTTTTGGCTTTTCCATATCGTGGTTGCTATGAAAAAAATGGATTTTATCAATTTGGACCACAAAAGTGTGATATCTACCGCAGAATAAACTTGTTAAGGGCTCCCGCCAAGGTTTTCGGTCGTTTGAAGTCGTGATATCAAACGCCTAGCTCTTCCACCAAGCTAATCCCACCGGCTAAGACTTCAAACGTTAAATGTAATAAATGAAAATTGCGTAATAAGCAATTTTCATATATTTCATTTAACCTTCGAATTATTACCCGGTAGGATTGACTTGTCTAAAGAGCTTGGCGTTTGATATCACGACTTCAAACGGCCGAAAACACTGGCGAGAATCCTTAGTAAGTTTAGTTTAGGGGTAGATACTCTAAACCACCCAATGTTGGTGAGATGGAACACCCAGTATATACGCTAAAGTTTTGATAGGATTTTTTCTCAGCCCATGCTGTTTATAAAGCTCTTTTAAGTTCTTCGGCTAAAAACGTTTTCTAGATGTGTCTAAAATGTATTTTAAAAGGCTTGTTTTTTTTTACAGTGCTGAAAATATTCTTCAAAAATGTACTATTCATTCTCAGTTTTCCAATCGTCACTACTTTTACGGTTGGTATAACTGAAGGATGTATTTTTTTTTTGCTTCTCTTAAGCAATAAACTCGGTAATAGCGGCAATATCTTATTTCAATAAAATACTCGCAATTTGTAATCCACCATGCTTGACGTATATTTTGTATTTTAACACTCTCTTCCTGTATATCCGTTTCATGGGCTTATCTGCAATCTTTTTTCGAAAGGTGTTGCTTGGGCGTAACACTGATGCAACAGAAACAAGTTAACTGATAAAATGCAAATTAGGGGTCATCAATTCACCCGAAACGCGGAAAGTAAGCTCAATTAACATTTGAAAAGGTGGTTATTAGACACTTAAACAATCGTTCTCTTTTCATGCCCCAAGGTTTTGCTGTTGGCTTCTGGTGTGCTGGCAACCGACCGTGCTGTATTGGTTGTGGGGGCGGGGCACCTGTCACTCAACCCAGCTCCACCTTTTGACAAACGCCCATTGGCTACTGAATCACAGGGGGAGGTTTTGATTGACAGCTGTCGCGATGCTAGCTCTCGTTGAAAGTTAGTTTATAAATCTTAGATTCCGACTTGGAAATATCAGATTGCCACTTAAAAATGCGTGTACGGAATTTACTGAACGTTAAAAAAACACTTTTTTTTGTGTGTGGTTGGAAATACGTGCGGGGTAGTGATTATACAAGCCGAGGTATGGTGAATGTAATGCAATGCTTTTCGTATTTCTCGATTACGGTAGATTAACCAGTTGTGGCATTAATGTCTAAATATATAGAGCTCAATTTTTAAATGTTGATATAATGATAACGGTTTTATTTCGTCGGTCGGCAATTGTAAATAGCTAATTATTTCTAATAGCTCGTCTAATTCCCTTCAAATGGGTTAATAAGGTGAATTAATTTATAGTTTATGACAATAATAGCCTTTTTAACTCTCTTAAATAAAAAATAATAATTAAAATTCGTTGCATAAGCGTTTCATAAAATAAAAAGAACGAATTTGAGGTTTATCAATTTTAGTGCCATTTCTTGCCAATAGACGTCGTTGTTAGCATCTGGTTTTATCTGATTTCACTTGTAGCCTACATTTTTTATTTTCTAATTAAAAATAAAAACCATTTGATCGAAAAAGACAAAAATACAACGACCGAAAAATGCAGCTAGACTAACACAATTTGTTAACAATGCCATCTAGTGACAGGAAATGGCACTAAATTGGCAAATCTCCGATTCTTTCTTCTTATAATTTTTCTTATAAGGGTTAAAAAAGGTAGCTCCATCAATTTAGCACCACCACGTCTTGTAAATACCAACAATTAGTGCTTCATTGGTGCTCGAAAATAAGAATTAGTGCTCTTTCAATAAAAGAATTACACCAGCTCTTTCAAATTATTTTGGCGTCGTCACCTTTGAAAGTGTTAAAATAATTTTATTGAAGAGCACTAATTCTAATTTTCGAGCACTAATCAAGCACTAAAAATGGGACATGTTTGGAGCAGTTCAATGCGGATGGTGCTACAGCATGAACAGCACCAACCAATCAAAAGAGTGATAATTTACGGACTTGTATGCACTAATTATAAATTTCCAGCACTAATGATCACTAACTGAGCACTAAATATGAGATATTTTTCGAGCCAATTACAGAGGGAGGTGCTGTCAGCATCAATTTGGCACCGCTATCCTTTGAAAGTGTTATAATTATTTTATTGAAAGAACATTAATTCTAATTTTTGAGCACTAATGGCGCACTAATTGTCGGTATTTAGTTGGCTACGATTACATGGCGTGGTGGAGCTGAAAAAGGCATATGTTGTGGTAAACAAGTGAAATCACCATATTTGCTCTAAATAACGGTAAAATCATTTGATGGCACCTTTAAAAAAAAAGATTTGATTTACAATTGTATCACTCAGAAAACGAATGTATAAACAGATCAGAGTTGGATAGATTTAGGGGCGTTTAGGATGACAGGAACCCTCCTATATAAACGTAATAAGGAGAGAATCACTTGTTGAGAGGATCACATCTAAGATGGTGTCTAAGAGGTTTATTTGTGATTTTCACGGTCATTTTGTTCCTTACGGAGAAATTATTTTCCATACTTGACATAGCTTGGCTGTTCGAAGTAGGCGGGCACCGGCTTGTAAATACGTTCCAGCGCAAAATTAAACAAACGAAAAAAATAGGCCTAAATACGTAGTACAAATATAGGCCTAGTGTCAACTTGCTGCTGCCATAACCTACTATAGTGACTGTTGATTGCCACCATCTTGATCGTGCTCGTCGCCGTTTCATAGCGCGTCAATTTAGCGATTAGTCGTGTCATTCTGTCTGGGGTGTTTCAATTCTCGTAGGAGGGACATGTATACGGTAAGATGGAGAGTTGGGGGTTTGTTTAGCATCTCTGTCATGCGTGGCGGATTGGCAACTCGGACCGCTGCACTGTGACTGAGGTTGGCGCTAATGACCTTGCTGTAAAGTCTCAATCCCCCACCCCTACCACATCCTATGCTACCCTTATGACAATTTTCAGCTATAGGATTGTTGAAACAGGTATAATCACAAATATCGCATAGCACCGTGTTGTCGAATTGAAAGTTGATTATCGTCCAAGCCACCTGATGAAAGTAGCCTACTAAAATTAAGTAAAGACATGTTATTTTGAAAAAAGTGATTTGTGTTCAGAAAACATAGAATCAATTGATTCCAGCCAAATAGGTCAGGATTTTTTTCCATAGCATAGGCGTTCTATCCCTCGGCTTTAGTACTGTCTTGCTTCATTCTTCACTTTTGACTTGGAGGGAGCAAATTTAGTAATTTTTTTAATATGATCAACATTGTAACTTCGTTATGATGGATAATTTTCTGAAATCGGCATAAGTCGTTGGCAGGTTCCATTACAAAATGGTTAACACAAAAAATTCAGCAAGGTTTTGAGATGTAAGCAAGTTTAGTAAACCTTCTCACTGAATTTAGAAAGGCCAACAACTGCTGATCACCCCAAGCCTGTTTTTTTCCGGTGAATGTTAAGCTGATTGTCAGGTTTATTGTGACTTTATAGTGTTCGTGTTAGAAGGAAAAGAACCATGACGAATTCCAACCGCGATCAGCAGGATAACGATTTACGTTAATAGTTGCTAGCCGCAGTGTTGGCACTTTGTTCGTCCGTTTATTACTACAAGTTGTGCAAGTTGCAGATTTCAAGAAAGCTACGTTTTAAATTACAATGTCTGCGCAACATATGCTTTGATGCATCTTGTTTTTTGGCCGCCTTTAAATCTCACGCCCGAGCGAGCGGTCCTTCAGTTTTGAAACAACAACAAAACTGTTTTACCAAGACAGCATGCTCACAGACTGACACAAGACCATACACTAAACATAGTGTAACAATAAGACCAAACACTAAAAATAATTTAATATTAAAACACCTGTACCCTCGAAACACTGCAATATAATACTGTAAAAAAAAACATGTGTTTTACAATAAACACATTTTAGACACACCTCCGAAACATATAACGTACCTTTCTTAGCTGAAAAACAAAATCATTTTACAAATAGCATGGGACGACCTCTCAAAACGTTAACGTTTACATAGTGTTGCAGAAATGAAAAGTGTGTAAAAGAAAACATGTTTATCACTTTATCATACTTTATCAACACATGCTTAAAACGTGTAGCAAGAAAAGGGCTTCAATTAAAACAGGTGTTTTATTACACCGCATGTTTTTGAAGCTAGCTACCAATAAAACACTACTGCTTTAAGATATAAACACTGTTTTATTTTAATCCCTGTTGTCGCTATGTGTGTTTTAAGCTTGTGATTATAGAGTGTTGCAAATTGAACGCATGTTTTATTTCAATAAAATTGATTTCACTGACAAAGCAACATAATCACTAATATTTGGAAAGTTTTCTACAAATCGCTGGTGTGGGTTGTACAGCTGAAAATGTCTAAAAATATTTCAGGTTTGTTTTCTATTTTCCAGGTGTTTTCTATGTGTGTTAGTGTTTTCTAGTTTGTGTAAAATGTGCTTAATTTAAAACATGTTTCATTTACAGCATAACAACATTTAGCTGCCAGCGTTTCCCACTAAATATTACCGTAATGGTTTTAATTTACAGTGAACTTTGCAAAATTGATTGTTCTTTCAAAAATCTGCTGCGCAAGTGCGTGCCATTCATTGAGTGCAAAAGTAGTGTTTGGAATGTTAACTAAACTTAGATTTTTTCGTGCCTAACTAATGATTTCGTCCGTTTTTATTTTTCAGGTGAATCGACCACTCACCATGAAGAAAGAGGGCATCCAGACGCGCAACCGGAAGCTCTCGTCCAAGAGCAAGAAGAAAGGCAAGGGGATGATCGCTATCCCGGAAGTGATCAAGCCCTTGGACAAGCACTTCTCGGGCTACCCGCATGCCATGGGCTCCTCCATGTCTCATTACATGCACAATGGAAACATGAACATGGCGGCCATGTCCATGGCAGGCTCGTTTGTCTCGCCGCCGCCCATGCACATGTCAACTTCCGGTCTGTCGGGCCTATCTCTGTCGTCATCGAGCGGACTTCATCATCAGTTGAGTTCGGGTTCTTTGTCTCTTGCTACCTCGAACAGCATGGTCGGGGCCATGGCTTGAACTAATCATGGAACAATGACGCGATAAAAGACAGTTGGATGGGAACTCAGCACCGGAAGTCACAAAAATAGGGCTGGCAGTGACGCGCGAATGCGTTGTTTCCTATTGGTGAGTGAGAACGCGTGTGCATTCTGGGCCATGCATCGAACACCAGGGGTTTTTTATACTGGACAATACATTACATGTGATTAAGTGTGGGTCACATGACAGCTACGACGTACGTATCCCCCCTGTACAGACATACATACAGAGACAGTGATGATGAGGGACTTACAAAGACAACTTAAGTGTCACGGCGCCACAAGCCTCGTCTTACAAATCCTTAATTTAACTTATAGTCGGTCGTCAGATTGAACAGCTGTAGTTAGCTGTACTTGTTTGACGGACTTCCCCCCACCCCCACGTGTCTAGGTGTCCAATTCCTGTTTATTTGTTTGTACAAATGTGTCTGTGTACTTAAATAAAAATCCCTGTCAAATGTGTCTGTAGATTGAGCGTTTTACTATGTGAACACATCAGCGGTGAATCCGACCCGATTGCGCCTCTTCTATATCAAAACTGACGTAACACTTTAATGTTTTAGGAACGGATTCACTGTTTCAGCGTATGCACGAGCTCATGGTCACCATACGTTGTTAAGGGTATTCATAAGCAGCTAAATGCCGACCAATAAATATCATTATGTCTTATAGCCAAGTGACTACAGATACCTTCTTTCAGCCTAGTTGGCCAGGGAATTGTGATACTCCCAAGTCAACGGATTTGAGTCAATTACCTATACATCCAATCCAAATGAACAGCAATTCAAGTCAAATCCATTTCTACACTATAAAAACTAAGCATCTTAAAATCTGTAAGATGCGTCTGAAATTCAGTTGTTTTGGTTGATGAGCCTCCAGAAAATCGTAAAACCCATCTTAATTTAAGATGGAATGGATCAGTGTTTTGAAGATTTAAGATACCAAAAGTTTAAGATGCGTCCTAATTTCAGACTTGTTTCATTTAAGATGCCATTAAACGTAAGATAAATCTTGTTAGCAGATGTAAAACACGCGAAATAAATATTTAAGATGTTTAGCTGTTTAAGACGCCACAGTTTTTAGTTGCCAAATTCATGCAGTGTAAGATGACAACAATATCAGACGTCCTCGCAATAAGATGGTTTATTTTTAAGTTGGAAAAGAGAGAAATTTGCAAAATTGTATACCTAACTTCCACTGAGAAGCCCCATTCCAGGTCAATTCCAATTCAAATTCATGAGTCACGGGTCAATTTCAGCAAAGTCATTGCCATGTTTCAATGCAATTCACTACCAGATTCTCTATTTGCTATTTGAAACCAAATCCAATCAATCACTTTTCGTTTCTGATCCTGGCGAATCAATTCCTGGCTGGTTCGGGAAATACGTTGACTAATTCCATTCAATTCAACCTAAGTGCGGCATAATCGTTGGTAAACATGGCAAAATTTATGGTTTTGGAAGTGAAATTCATTGACTTGATTTTTGTGGAATTGGTTTGAACTGGATGCAGCTGCATCTACAATTCAGACCAAATCCATTCAGGTGAAACCAAAGGTATTTTAATAAGTCAAAACAAATTCAATCAATTCTAGGCAATGCCATTTACAATGGCTGAGTCGGCAAGTCAACTCAACCTTAATCGGAACATGAACTGGACTGATCGCCATCAAGTCAGTTCCTTGGAAGACATTTTATAATTTCGGCAACTACCGAAGTTGAGTTGAAATCAAGTCAAGTAGAATTTAAGATTAATAAATCCCTGGAATTGCCCAATGTTGAATCAATTTCAGGAAGTCTACAACAGTAGAATTGAGGGAATTAATTCCAAGTCTGGAATTGATTGACTTGCGCCCATCACTGGTTGGGGCGGTTTGTGGACGAAAATTTGTTAATTATGTACACCTTTGGGCATGAAAAATGATCGCACTGTGTCGAGGTTCAAGTATCCAACAACAATGCAAACTTTTTCATTGTTGTAAATAAGAACATACGTCACTGAAGGCGGAAGGAATTCTCCATTGTTGATGCCAAAGAGTGGCATTGTTGAATGGCATTGTTTAAAGCCCCATTATAACGAAAACGATAATTTTTTATGCCCAAAGGTGCACATAAATGTTACTAGCGAAAAAAATACAGATTTGTGGGGATGCAGACGATGAGGCCGACAGTTCATCAGTGACCATGCTGAAGAAGTGGAAATTATTCGAACGTTTAAAAACAACTTGGATGCTGTGTAGCGACAGCGCTAATCTGTTGGCTAAGTTCACGAAAGGACGCTAATACTTACTCGTTTTCTAACACTACCATCATCTTTATTTCTTCGGCCTAAAGCAGCTTTACATTGCATATTAAATTGAAAAAAATAATTGAAAAAAATGGCTGCATATAGCAATTTATACTCCGTTAAGAAATGGCTCGAAGTTATAGTTTTCAGTAGCCTACGCCATTTGCTTGCCACTTTAGGCGCCATTGTCAATGAATAGTTAGGCTAAATCCCTGACCAGGCAGAAGACAACATCGTGCGAAGCGACGCGTTACTACATGCCTTCAACGCCAAAACTGCTGCAATTGTATGGTTGTTGTTGCGTTTATGGACCGATTTTGCCGTCTTTGGTACACAATTCAGAGTCGTTGTTCAGGCGCGAGTAGTCAGCCTGGTTAGAGCATAAAGGCCAAACCAGACTGTCTTGCTCGTGACTGCTACACCACCCGGAATGGTTCACCAAAGACGTCAATATGGGTCGACAAACAAAACCTCAACCACTGGTTGGAGTTATATTGACGTTGTAGGCACGCTGTAATGAGTCACTTCGCTTTAAATTGCTTTCCGTCGGGAGGGGTTTAGTGTTAAAATTCGTATGCGTATGTTTTAATTATTTTTAGCAAAAAGGTAAACAATTGATCAGTTTTTATAAGCTATAGGCCGATCTCTAAAAAAAATGTTTGAGAAAATTATTTAAAGTATCATTTGGCGAGACAATTGCTTGTAATCAGTTCCCTTAACCCATCCTGTGTCCAATTTTATGGTTACGTATTGCGGGTGGTTTCATTGCTTCAAATACTTGTTGGAAAACACGAAATGCTATAAAAAACAAGGGGGAGATCCGATGCAAAAACCGGTAAACGGCGTTCGAGGAAGAAAACACCGTTCCTCTTCTTCAGAAGACCGCATCACAACAGAGAAAATTCGTTCAATGTGCGTTTACTCCATGTTGTACAATGAATATTTGAAGTATAACACTTAGTAAGCGCACATCGAACGAACGTCCTCTGCTGGGGTGTGGTCTTCTGAAGAAGAGGAACGGTGTTTTCTTCCTCGAAAATTTAAGTGAACTGTTGTAGAAACATTGCTGGAGGTGATATAAGTGTTTTCATATAATTTAATATGGAGATCCGAGATACGCGGCTCGCCAATATGGCGGCCATTCCAAGATGGCGCCAAGCTACTCCCTAAAACAGCGGTCATTTTTTGTTCGATTTTGACTTTCTGGTTTTTTTTTTCAATTGAAGGTCTTAATGCCAGCTATATCTTTCAAGTGATAACACATTTCACGCTAAATACAGCCGTTTTTCAGTTATGAACCAAAAAGCGATGTTTGAGGGAAAAACTTATTGATCTTTTGATCTGTTGACATTAAATAGCTAGCGAAAGTCTCCAGTGACAGTTGGTCAAGACAACGGACCAGTTACAGGACATCAAAATTGTACAATGTAACTGGCAAGAAATGATTTCAAAAGTAAGTGTTTCGAATAGGCTTATGTGTAGTAGGCTTATGCAACGTTGACAATAGTGTTTTTTGTAGTGTATTTTTATATACATTTTAAAATCGCCTGGTTTTCTCATTAATATATGCACGTGGCGTAACAACAAGTGTTTTCAAATAAACACATTTTAGACACGCCTAAGAGACGGTTTCAAATGTTTTCAGCTGATAAACAGATAAAAAGCGTTTTACAAATAGCGTGGCTTGAGAAGAATCCTTGCAAACATTCGCGTTTGTTTAGTATTGCAGACGTGAAATGCGTATTCAATTTGCAACATTTTATAAACATGCTAAAAACACGTAGCGGCGGAAGTTTTTAAAATAAAAGAGTAATGTTTATTTTACAACACATGATAAACAACAGCGTTTTCGTAAACGCAATTTTCACAAAAACAAACAACCGCTACTGTTTTATTGAAACACGTTTGTCACTAGGCTACACGTGTTTTTTAAGCATGTATTTATAATGTTGCAAATTGAACGCTAGTGTTTATCTTAAACGCTTTTCACATCTGCACCGGCTGTATAAACGCTAATGGTTCGAACGTTTTCGTTGAGTCCATATTATTTGTAAATCGTTTTTATGTATTTTTCAGCTGAAAACGTTTTTTAAGTGTTTCTAAAATTTGTTTATTTTAAAATAATTGATTTTTACAATGTGAATTTGTAGCAAGGTTGTAAACTAATCTTAAATCTATGGTTCCTTGAATTTGCAACCCTTATCGGTGATATTCGCTTCCTGGAATAGCTTCTTTGGTAAGTTGATATACTTTGAGTAGAAGGTGGAACACAGCACGTATAAAATATAAAATTAGCGACGTTTCTTAGCATTCTCCGCTTCGTTATCAAGCAATAAAAGATACGGCTAAGCAGCCAAAGTCAAGTTAAACACTTTAAAAGCCATAAAAACGTAAAAACAGCACAAGAATAAAAATAATAAATAAAATGGACCTAAGACAGCTTAGAAACTACCAGTTGGGGAATATAACCTCTCGACTGCTAATGCAGGTGAGAATGAGGATGGGATATTTGATCAGCTATTTATTTTGGTTTGCCCTGATAGGAGAAATTAGAAATAGTTTTTTTGTGTGTGTGTTTTGGTTTGTTCGCAGTCTCTTTTATTGCTTGAGAACGAAGTGGGGATTCCTTAGAAACGTTAAAAATTGTTCATTTTATGTCCATTGTAATGGCCAGGGCCGTAGGAAGGGTAAGGCGAGCAAGGCGGCCGCCTAAGGCGCCGCTTTTCTGGGAGCGCCTCACCGAACATCTGCCAACCTTGCAACCGTGTTAGTGGATAGTGCACAAATATATTTTTTAACGGATGGCGAGGCACACAAGTTCAATACGCCGTGAGAAGATACGGGCTTGGTCGGACTTGGTTGTTTACTTCTCGCTACACAATTTCCAGATATTTCTAAACCGATTATTCGTTTTTCTTTAACGATCCGATAACCGAAAATTGAAATAAAAAATATTTGGAGATACTTCACTGTATTTGCGTCTTACTTCTGAAGTGGAGGCTTGCACCCCGAAAAAGAGCGAAAATTGAAAAATATAAATTTTTTGATTACGGTTGAATTAGTTATTTTGAATATTTATTTTCGGTTTGTTATAGCGAAATAATTTACTCTCATCAATTTATTACCTTAATTGAGAATTTTTGATCAATTGTCAAGCCAAATTTATAATGAAATCCGTTTTTTCAAAAAAAAAAAAAACACGCTAGTTTTTTGTTGTTTTTTAAAATTTGTTAACGTTCGTTGTCTTCAACCATTCTGATTCCTTTAGTATTTAGTTAGGCTAGCCTTAATGGATCATTCATTAAGGTTTTTTTGTTAATTTCTTGAAATAGGCAGCCAGGTGGAGGGGGGGGGGGGGGCCCCAATCAGTATTTTCGCCTTGGGCGCCAAAGGGGATAGCCACGGCCCTGGTAATGGCTTCCCATTTTTAATCGTTACATCTTAGTGTTTGCACTATTTCAAACCTTGAGTAGAAGAGACAGATTCATGTAAATAAATGAAAATTTTAAATTGAGAGGTTTATTCTGCTGCAAAACGTAAAAGTTTATTTATTGAGCGGGTTTGCATGGCATCTTGCAGGCAGAAGATACAATTTTCTGAATCATTCAGAAAGTTCAGGCTCGTTAGCTGCATCAGCCTGATTTGTGCTGTGTTGTCACCCCTGTCACACTTCCTACTCCATCGCCATACGTTTTTCTTGCACGTGTTCTGCATACAGTATTTAGCCAAAAGAAGGCTATAGATTTGTCCGAGTGTGGGCGCAAATATTTAATGTAGGCTTCTTGATGGTCCCTTCTTCCCGTATCCTTGCTTACTCGTATTTAACTTGATGTCGGAGGTCCTTAAAGAAATATAAGTTTCTTTCAGCATTAACACTTTAAAAATTGATGCAAAAATTCTATAGCATAAAGAGCTGGATTAAGAGCAGCAAAAAAAAAAATTCCAATTACAATCAGCGAAACAAGAAAAAATAGAGTGATGCGTTGTGCTAAGACACATTTTAAGCCCCAATTGATTCTTGATGTCGAGTTGTTGACTACATCATCGTTTGTAATGGATTACTATACTATTTTAATAAGCATATGGTAGTAACCAGACAAAACCAGAATTGCTACTTTTCACACATGTTCAGTGAGTGGCTTCCTAGACCAGAAGACTAATGGAACTTTCTAGACTACTTGGAATTAGGAACTAGTAATTAGGCACCCATATTGAGACCTATCAATGGCAATCGATCACTTTGATGTTTTTTTTTATGGGGGGGGGGGGGGAGGAAGCGCGATGGTTTACATCGTACACTTATGAAGCTTTTTTGCACCAATATCACTTTTCAATGTGGTAAACGTATTGTTTTAGAAAATATTAAAATAAGCCACACAATGACAATGAAGGTGACGGGAAAAAAAAAACCAAAAAAACATGTCTTTGTTTAAGGTTCTAAGAAGTACCAGGATTTTTTTTTCAGTTTTTATTCAACCAAGAGAAATGAAATTGCAGCGAGAAGGTATAAACAGACATCCGTCGTAGCATCGGGGGAATGCAGTGAAGCCCATGCTTGATAGCCGCACACTGGGCTTCACTGCAGTCCCCGGAAGCTAACAAACCTTTTCACGCATTGTCGCTTCTGAGAGTCATCAGAAACTCAGGTTTAACAATGAGCGCTTCTATAAATTCACCACCATCAACTCGGCGACCGATTCCATCAGAAGTCGCTACGTCAAACGTCAATTGTTTTATAACTAATACGCTGGATGCATCGATGATCAATAAGTTTTTATAAAAGAAATGGGGTGTAGATTAAAATATATACACATGGAGCACTACGCATTTCACGAATTTTAACAGGCACCTAACATTTCAAAGAAAAATGCTTGTCTCCATTATCAAAGGTAGAAAAGTAAAAGTACTGGACACAACACTAT
>JAHWFP010155216.1:3374-20502 GCA_023313725.1 Lithobius niger | reverse complement strand
TATAGAGGGTGCTGTGACAACATCATCAGGTAAAGCATTCCAAACATCAATGACCCGATTTACAAAAAAGTATTTTCTGCAGTTCAATCTGAAGGGTTTCTTAACCAATTTCAGGGAGTGACCCCTGGTCCGCCCCTCTCTATTAACATCAAAGAATAAAGATGGATCATAATCCAGGAGACCATGCAACAAACAATATGTGAATGACAGGTCGGCATTTACCCGGCGTAGTTCCAAAGAATCAATTTTCAATTTATTCAGTCTGGCTGCATACGGTATATTTCGGAACCCTGGGAGAAGTTTGGTAAACACTCACTGCACTCTTTCTAACCTCAGAATGTCTCCCCGAAGTGACGGGGACCATACGGGGCTGGAGTATTCTACAAGCGGACGGACATATACTTTAAAGGCCCACAGTAAAGTTGGGACATCCCTAGAAGTGAAACAGTTTCTGAGAGAGCCAGACACCTAAATCCTTGACAGTAGTTAATGGTTCCAATTTTGAATCCAATAGGTAGTAATTATATGATGGATTCTTACCCCCGATATGCAACTGCCATTGATCTGACCAGTTTTTTAGTTCATCAAGTTCATGTACGATACCATTGTGGCTCTGTCTTGATTTCATTGCAGAGTGAAGTTTAACGTCATCAGCAAATTTTCGCAATTTTACACCAGCAGAAGTTGGTGATAGATCATTTAAGAAAATGGTGAATAACAATGGACCTAAAACTAATCCCTGTGGAACGCCACTTTTAACCACAGCATCATCAGACACCGATTCCCCGACTACAACACGCTGGCTACGGCCCACAAGGAAATCAGTAATCCAAGCCAGTAGTTGCCCTCTGATGCCAATGTTTTTTAGTTTAAATAATAATTTGTGGTGGACAACGGAATCAAATGCTTTCGCAAAATCAATTAGAATTACGTCAACTGGGTAACCCTCATCTAAACAACTAGTCCAGTCGTTTAGGACGTCCAGTAGCTGTAGCGTTGTTGAGCGTCCAGGCAAAAAACCAAATTGATCATACGAGATTATATCTTATTCGTTTAGAAAATTTAGCATTTCATTTTTAATAATTCTTTCCATAATTTTACAGGGTACACAAGTAAGAGATATTGGTCTGTAGTTATGTGAATCGGATGCATTACCTTTTTTGAAGATTGGAATTACACGTACAGTTTATGACAATTCTATTTTTTTTTAATTTGTCTTGTTAATGGCAAATAACTTTTGTGTATATCATGGCAAGGAGAGGTGGGGTGTATGAATTTCACGCGCGTTTTCACCACAAGGCTAAGAATCACTTATCTTTTAATTCATAGTCCTGGATCATGTTTGGGATGATCCCTGTTCTGTGATTCTGCCCATTTTCTCCATTCAAGCCATCCTGACACTTTACCAAATTCATAGCATGAATTTTGTTCTACACGAGTTCTGCTATATTCACATTCTTTTCCAAGGTACATGATACATATTACAATTAATTATACATTTTTGTATTTGTTACTGTCACTATATATAGAAAATAAATCATTTATTTCACAAAATACTGTTTCTGAATTTTTTTATTCTTATTTTAAAGAATAATTCTGTATTTTCCCATAATGGAGTGAGTTTGCTGTTTTTAGCTTCTTGGATGGGCAGCAAGCTGTTGTCATGGTCAAGGGTGAGTCGTCGTCACCTACTTTACCATCAGTTTCACTTGCTGATAAGTGCAATGATCACGTTCACTTTCTTAGCTGAGGGAAGGGGTGGATAATAAACGAAAGTGGCCGGTGGGTTGAAAGGGTTCTGAGCACAGCTTTTGGCCATGCTGGCTTGATCTGACCTCAAAATTTAGCCTGGTCGAGGTCATGTAAACAATACCTGATGTTTACTACAGGAGCAGAGGGGCGAGCTTGGTCCCTGGGAAAAGAGAAAGCCCCCATTTTCTTGACGTCAACCCTGAACTTTGCACCCATTGGTTTTCCCAGTGTCCATTTCTAGGTCACATTTTTGGACTTGAAAACTTTCGGCGGTTTTTCCCGCACACGAAGTTGTGTACTTCATTCTGACAACTTGCTCTTTCGTTTCGCTCCCCGCTTTCAAATTTCCGACAATGGATCCTTTCAGAAAAAGCGCAAGACTACTCCTAAGGAGGAAAGAAGTGCTGCGGCAAATATGCCAAGGCATATGAAGGACTTTTTACAGCTTTTGTCTTTAAATTTGCTGCTTTTCGCCGGGTGTCTCAACCATTATCAGTATTGCAAGAAGGCACCGTCATTCTTTCATGAGTGCCCTCATCGGCCCATAGGGGAGACTGCCTACTCACCAATGTTGCCTAACGAAGACCCGTTAGACTATGTGCTCCGGCTCTTCTTCAAGGAGATCCGGGGCAAAACATATTAGTTGATGGTGCCCCGCCCGAGGAGTCGGCCAGCTCGCAACAGTTAAGGCTGAGCTCACATTATTTAGTTTGCAGTCCCATCACCGCCACGAACTGTCTACATTGTAGATATGTGACCTTTCCTCCTTTCCCGCAAGGTGACGAGTCCTTCGCTGCTTTTTTTTTTGGAGGACAGTGAATGCCGAAAATACATTTTTTCCAGCAGAACCTACATCGGGCTTTGGCGCAGTTCAAGAAGCTGCCCGTCAGCAGAATGCTTCCCCGCCGAACGACGGATTTCCTGCCGACTTGGAAGAATTGTTCCCGGACTGCTTGCTGGGTGATCTACCTCCCCTACCCGACCTCATCCCCATCGCTCACGTCCAAGAACTGGTTGCCCCGAACGAAGTCAATGCGGGACCGTCGGGTAGTGGTGCCCAACAGTGTCTGCGCCCCGGCCCTTGCAGGGACGAGTGCCTGGTTTGCCACAATGGACTTTATGGTAAGAAATTTTCTTATTAATTTTGAATAACATCATGTGGTATTCATGTCTGAATTTTTTATTTTAAATTTCATTTATATAATGGTTATGAAGTATTACTTTTAACTGTCTGGATGTGGAAATGATAATACTAGATTTGTTTATGCAAAACATTTCCTTTTTGAACAACTTCCAAAAGCTCATTTAAATTTTAGTGCAATATTATGCGACTTAAAGTTCATTATTGTTGTTTATGAACGATAAAAAAATCTAATCCGATATATGCATTTGAAAATACATTATTGCTTCTTAAGCAAAGGGGTATGCCGTTTCCGACATATAATTTTTTTTTCCAAAAACGTTTTAGTTTAAAGCAATGGTTCTCAAAAGTAAAACAAGCTTAATTTGAAGTAAAATGCTTATTTTCAATTATACTGGTATAGGCTCTATTAATTTTAGGCCTTTTAGGCCTTTTTATTTTATTTACATGAAATGGTATAAAATTGATTTCTATTTATTGATATGATGTTTCATTACCAGTGTGGTGTTAATTATTTCAAACATTGGAAGGAGGAATTTGTACGAACTGGCTTTTAAATCAATGTACTTGCAATTTTACGTTTCATGATCCGTATCCTTATGGATGTGCAATGCAATATTGGTTGTCATAATTCTTGATTGAATTTTATAATTCATATCCCTATGGAAGTAAAATTTAACTGCTATAGCATAGCTATATATAGTTCATCCAACTTTCATTTCTACATGACATGTGTAAAAATAACGTCTTTAAGATAATTAGTTCAGCGTTTGTCTGGGACCTTCATTTGTTTCTTTCTTAATTTTAAGAAAATGAATCTCCCCAAATGCTTTTCTCGATTCTGTTCTTTGTATCATTCATGAAAAGAAACCTGTGCCAAGGGATTGATAATTTATTTTTGTGTAGTAGTTTTAACTGAGCTAGGTAGTCCGAAATTAAGTTAATGAAACTGGACTCCTATATACTCCTATGGACTCCTATTACTTATTTATGTGGCACCGTTTCCTTTTCAAGAATAACATGCTATCTAGCTTAACTAGAATGTGAGTAAATAATTTCAAATTCTAAAAGTCAGAAAGGGGGGGGGGAATACATAATTTTCTGTATCAATTTATTCACCGTACTAGCTTGTATAGTACTAACAAGTCTAATAATGTAAAATATCAAATTCTGAAATGCCCGGCAGTTATCCGATAGGTAATGGAAATTTATCTTGCAAAATTTATCTTGCAAAATTTATCTTATTAGCCTCAACGAGTGTGGTAGCGCGAACTAGGCGCTGAATAGTTAGGCTCTCTACGCGTAGGAAGGTATTTCTACTGCGTGTTCGAACTCTAATGGTGGTTATAAAATAGCTTAATGCCAATATGATATTTTGCCGTTCGTTTTTGTTCAGACAACTTACTAATTTCTGTAACAGGGTGGGGGGATATGGGGGGTATTCTTCACGTAAAATGTCATGCATTTTATGATAAATATGTAGGGAAAAGAATCTGTTTCAGCTATCATTGATCAGATTGAACATCGTATTTCCATATACAAATTTACAGTAATTTCCCTCCATATTGTTCTTATGAACATGAGAACATAAGGTAACATGTATCGCTACATGCGATGCGAACGTTATATTTGCAATCAACTAGGTTCATGTCAATTTAACATGTATTCATAATTTTATGAATAGAAAATTAATCTTTGTCATTCAATCTTTTATTCAAGATAACCAAGATGATGACAGTAACGACGAATAATGCCGTCGTTGGCTGACCGCTGGCCACTACCCGCTAGGAAAGCGGCGTTGTCGAATTTGAGTTCGACGGCCCTGAACGCAACATCAGGGTTGTAAATATTGTAAATAGTTTATTGTTTGTGGGAAATATCATGTTTTTATGATCACTGATTTCTGAAAGTTATTCCAAATTAAATCTCTCCTCATTAAAAAGATGCAATTTATGCTTGGTTGGTTGGTTGGTTGGTTGGTTGGTTGGGTGCTTGGGGTAGTTCGTCTTCTCCTCTGGAAGTAGAAGGCTACAAATATGAGAAGTTTGTCAAAAGAAAGCAAATTACCCGTTCTTTGTGTAGGCGTATTTTCAAAGTCCGAGCTGGGTCCTGAATGACCGAAATTAACGAAAAATGACCATTCGCAACAATCAGCAACAATCACCCAACAATGCTTCAACAATACATGACGTCATGATTGTTGCCACATTTTTTTCGTGGAAGCCTCTAAGCCGTCCAGAACGTCCATCAGCAATGGTCTGGCGTCCACGGACCAACGAGGAGGAGTTACTAAATTGTTGTCCAGTAAAGACGCGTAGCTTTTCGCAGTATTATTTTATTATCCGTTTTAAAATTGGAGTCATTCATCGATTCTATAATAACGGACAAATCTAGGACAAGAGAATAATCGTTTAGCAGCAACACAAAGACAGAAGATTAAATGCTAAATACTAAATTACGTATAGAAAATATATTGACACCAGAAAGGGGTGTCAGGAATACTTTTACGTGTGCGTTTGTATCATTTTAAAGAACAATATTCGAGCATTAGTTTTTACGTAAGGCCATCAGCCAGTTCCCTCCTTATTTGTGCTAAAACACGAGCAGCTTTGGATAAGAGTTAGTGTCTTGTGTAGGCCTAATTTGCATTCACGCCGTAGCGTTTTCACTTGATTTCTGCAGCTGTTTTCGCCAAGTGATGTTTGGCTCTTGGTGGTTACATTGATCTAGTCACGTTCCTGAAGAAATGTTTGCGATGATTGAGTGAGCGAAGCGAACGAAAATCATCGTTTGTCATCAGAAACAGTAGTAAGCTAAATATTTATACTGTAGTGCAAATGACTACTTTACTGTAGTCATTGGAACCGTGGCGTTTTCACTTGATTTCTGCAGCTGTTTCACCTAGTGAGGGGTCATCAGAAAGTGAAGTGATAAGGAACCGATGGAAAAATCTTCACTGAGCAGGACGTAAAGAAAAAAAAATTTTTTAAAAGTGAAACAAAAAAGCCCATGTAAAGTGTACTACTAACACAAATTACATGTGATGTGAGGTTCTCGGTGTTACAATGATTCAGTCACGTTTCTGAGGAAATGTGTGCGCTGATTGAGTGAGCAAAGCGAATGATGATCAGCGTTTGTCATCAGAACAGCACTTTTTCCTAAATACAGTAATTAAGTAGTAGGGTAGGTTGCGCTGATTGAGTGAGCGAAGCGAACGAAAATCAGCGTTTGTCATCAGAGACAGCACTTTTTCTTAAACACTCTTAGTAAGTTGTAGGCTAAATATTTATCCTGTAGTGGAAAAATGTGCACATTATTTGGATCACTTCTTTGAACATATGTTTGATAATTTTTGCTGGGAATGTCTGTCAGCACCATATGAGTTTCAACAAGAAATCTCGAGCGCAGCGAGACGCGGCGGAATGAGCGAGCGAAATTATCTGGAACGTCTATCAACAATTGTCTGGCAGCAAAGGATCAACGAAGAGCGAGTCAATAACTTGTTGCTCTTAGTAACAATCAGGAAACACGCGTAGCTTTTCGCAGTATTATTTCATTACCCGTTTTAAACTTGGGAGTTATTCATTGAAATTTTATATACTGACAAATCCAGGACAAGAGAATAATTGTTTAGCAGTAACACAAAGACATAAAAAAATTAAATGCTAAATACTAAATTACGTGTAGAAAATATATTGACACCAGTAAAGGGTGCCAAGAATATTATTACGTCTGCGTCTGTATCATTTCAACCAGCAATATTCGAGCATTAGCGTTTACGTAAAGTCGGTTAGCCGGTACCTTCCTTATTTGTGCTAAAACACGAGCAGGTTTGGATACGAGTTATTGTCTTGTGTAGGCCTGACTTGCATTCAAACCGTGGCGTTGTCACTTGACGTTCTGCAGTTGTTTCGCCAAGTGAGGGGTCATCCGAAAGAGAAGTGATAACGAGCCGATGGAAAAAGCTGTACTGAGCAGGACGTAAAGAAAAATTCTTCCAATAAATGAAACAAGAACACCCATGCAGAGTGTAGTCCTAACACAAATTACAAGTGATGTGTGGTTCTGGGTTGTTACATGGAGTCAGGCACGATTCTGAGGAAATGTTTGCGCTGATTGAGTGAGCGAAGCTAACGAAAATCAGCGTTTGTCATCAGAAACAGTAGTAGGCTAAATATTTATTCAGTAGTAAAAATTAATCTGGTGGCGAATGAGTATAAACAAAGAGAAAGGAAAGAATAGGCGCAGTAACCGTTTGTTTTCAAATTGAAACCTTACGAAAAATACGTACTTCACTGATAATTTGCTTGATTAATTGACTTTTTTTTGGTGTGGAATTGTTCGTCTTCGGATAAGTATTGCAACAAGAAATCTCCTCGAGTGCAGCAAGACGCGGCGGAATGAGCGAGTGAAGCGAATTAATCCGTTCTTTGTGTAGGCGTATTTTTAAAGTCCAAGTTGGGTCCTAAATGACCGAAATTAACGAAAAATGACCATTTGCAACAATCCGCAACAATCACCCAACAATGCCTCAACAATACATAACGTCATGATTGTTGCCCAATTTTTTTCTGGAACGTCCATCAACAATAGTCTGGCGTCAACAGACCAACTAGGAGGAGTCACTAAATTGTTGTTCTCAATAACAATCAGTAAAGACGCGTGGCTTTTCGCAGTACTATTTTATTACCCGTTTTATTCATTGAAAGTCTATATACTGACAAATCCAGGACAAGAGAATAATTGTTTAGCAGTAACACAAAGAAAGAAAAAAATTAAATGCCAAATACTAAATTACGTGTAGAAAATATATTCACAACAGTAAAGGGTGCCAAGAATATTATTACGTCTGCATCTGTATCACAACCAGCAATATTCAAGCATTAGTGTTTACGTAAAGTCGGTTAGCTGGTTCTTTTCTTATTTGTGCTAAAACACGAGCAGGTTTGAATAAGAGTTATAGTCTTGTGTAGGCCTAACTTGCGTTCAAACCGTGGCGTTGTCACTTGACGTTCTGCTGTTGTTTCGGCAAGTGAGAGGTCGTCAGAAAGAGAGCCGATGGAAAAAGCTGTACTGAGCAGGATGTAAAGAAAAAAATTCTTAAAATAAGTGAAACAAGAAAACCGATGTAAATCGTAGTGCTACCAACAATTTCAAGTGATGTGTGGTTTTTAGTGGTTATATTGATTCCAGTCACGATTCTGAGGTAATGTTTGCGCTGATTTCATGAGCGAAGCGAACGAAATCAGCGTTTGTCATCGGAAACAGCACTTTTTCCTAAATACATTTAGTAAGTAATATAGGCTAAATATTTATTCATGGTGAAAAGGACCGACTTTCTACTTTGGATAAAAAAAAGGTCATTGGCCCCAGCCGAAAAGTTCAACAGGTATAGATGCTGAATTATAACATTACAACTCGGGAATGACATTATTTGACCATTTTTAGTTTTGATTAAACTAAAAACCGTGGCGTGTTCTGTTGATGTGTGATTCATGGTGGTCGGCTGTGGTGGTGGTCACGTTTCTGAGGTTGCGCTGATTGAGTGAGCGAAGCGAACGAAATCAGCGTTCGTCATCGGAAACAGCACTTTTTTCTAAATACATTTAGTAAGTACTATAGGCTAAATATTTATTCATAGTGAATATGACCTACTTTCTTCGTTGGATATAAGGTCATTGTCCCCAGCCCAAAAGTTTAACAGGTATAGATACTGAATGCTAACATTACAACTCTGGAATGACATTATATGAACATTTTTAGTTTTGTTTACCACTTGTATTATGAACTGATGCACTAAGAAAAACGCGCACATTATTCAGATCACTTCCTTGAACATTTGTTTCATAATTTTTGCTAGGACTGTTTGTCAGCACCATACGAGTTTCACAAATAATTCTCCTCGAGCGCAGCGAGACGCGGCGGAATGAGCGAGCGAAGCGAGCGACTCCGCTAGTTTTCTTATGAATTTCTTAACTTTCTGAATGAAATCTCAATTTTTTAGTCAAAATTAAATTTCCCTGTTCTATATTTGTTTCCTCATTTTCATCATTTTGTCACAACCAAATATTAAATTTATTTCTTAAATCTGTGATCGTACAATGTCTTATATACATATGTGCTTAATTTTGATCTTTTATTTCAGGTATAGCATGTATAGTCAATGTTCATTTTCATTATTATTTTTCCTTTCTCGACGTTTATTTTCATTTTTGTTGCTATTAATTTAGTTTACTTACCAGTAACCTGGATTTATGTATTGTAAAAATTATTTGAATTTACGTTTGCAACAGTGTTTTAACATTTTCTTTTCGTGTATGTAACCGCAAATTACCGTAAAGACTCAAATTTTGGTCCAATCGTTTTTTTTCGGTTTCAATTTTCCTAATTCATTTCTATGGTTAAATCATCTGGTTTAATTTTCTTAAATTTTAACCATTCAATAGTTTTAACTTTTGTATGTAATTCTTGGTTATGGCATGGTTATGTGGGTTTGTTTTAATTTTATGACTTCCGTGTCTTATTTGTCTTAAAATCTACGTCGTTTACTAAACCAATGTCTCATTTCCCCCCCATTTTCTGTGGTTTTGATTAAATTGTGTATGACATGTCTGTAAATATTTTAATCTACGTCATTTTATTTTCCGTAGTGTACTACGTTATGGGTTCTGTAAATATTGTTATGTTCATTTAAGTTTTATTATTTTAAATGGTATTGTGTTCTGTGTTATGTTGTAAATACTCGTTGATTTACGCATTATATGTTATGTTCATAGTCAATTACATCTTTTTTTTTCTTGTGTATTTTCGTATTTCTGTTTGTACATATTTTTATGTTTTTGTTTTTCAATAATAGTATTTTCTAAAACAAGCTATGAGTTTCCGTCTCCAAATTATTTTTACATTACATCCTGAAACATAATAGACTTAAGCTATTTTCATATATTTATGTGATGTAAACTTGTTACTGTGAGAATCGAAACTGTGTAGGTGACTGGTCTAGCAATCATGCGTTGGTTTCGTTAAGTTACTTCCGATTTTTCTCACTAGAGTCCCCGCGTGCAGAGCGCGTGAACGCTCCTTCAGGTGACGCCATGTTTTCGTTTGTTCTCCGTTGGATACGCAAAGTTTTACTCATCGCAGTTTTACCGACGCAGCCTAATTTCTGGGGTAATTTTGCTGCTACGGGTCAGAGACAATTAAGTAATAGATATCCGTGCAGTAGACCCGGTTATCCCGAAATAATTGATCGTTATCGAGAAACGGAACAGTCCAAAGATCAAGGGGTGGCAAAATCGCACGAGCGCGCCAGCGCAAGTTCGATTTTGCTACCCCAAGATCTTTGGACTGTTCCGTTTCGAGTAGACGATCAATTATTTCGGGATAACCCGGTCTACTTCACGGATATGTGTTTTAATGCTAAGGTGTGACGTCGAGCCAACATATCTAGTTATTTGAGATTAAAAAAAACTTTATTTGAAAATTTTATTTGTGAATCATGACGTAAATTCCTGAACTCAAACTTCCGGTTTAAACTTCCTGTCTGCATACGCAAGGACGTCCCTATATCCAGTCCCAGTCACCGACGTTTGTGTTTAAGGTAAAACCGTATTTTCTCTACTTTATTAGTTTAAATATGATATAGCGTATAAATGCGGTATTCGCTTGAGTCTCGTAGGTTTTTAGGTGTGTTTAGAAGGTGTCATTAGGCTAGTTTTCGTACCGTCGGAACGAAAGGTTGTCGGGTCCGGCTGGACCATTCATTCATGGATGGGGGTCGGGAGGGGGCTAGCATCGTACGCGAGATTTTTTTTTTATCGTGTTAGTGCGGAAAATGTCGCCAGGTTGAAAATGTGCTGTTCGCTTGAGTATCCTATGTTTTTAGGTGTATTTACAAGTGTCGGTAGCCTAGTTTTAGTACTGTCGCAGCGAAAGGTTGGCGGATCATGGGTGGGGTCCTAGCATAGTAGCCTACGCGAGGTTTTTTTTTCGTGTTAGTACGATAAATGTCGCAGGCTGCAAATGTGCTTAATTATGTTGGTTGCAATGGGGTGTGCTGGTTGAATTTGTGTTGTGTACAGTAGTTTTGCAAAGTATGTCACATGGTAGAGCAGTGGTTGTGTAGAGCGTGGAAAAAGTGCTAGATTATCAAAAAAGTTTGGGTTATCAAAATAAACCCACGGTCACATGTGTGGGTTTTCAGATTAACCGTATATAACGGCTACAATTTTAGCATTGGGATGTATTGGCGTGACGTAACCACCATGCATTAATTGATATTAACTGCTACTGTTATTGTAACCATGCGTAGAACCACGCATTCTCTGCTTATTAAGTTCGTAATCTATTTTACGGTATTTATTTTGTAAATGAGCGGCCGATTTTGGCTCGTCGGATTCGGAGGAAGTAAAGGTTGGTGGATGAATCTCCGATAAATGGTCTGTCGGATCTTCCAAAAGTTTTGCTATGTATTCTTATAGTAATTTTATTTCAGCTTCCGTCAACGTTCCGTTAAGTTGTTCCTTCAACGTTCCGTAGGTCGCTTGAAAGGAACAGGTTGGTTATTTGTTCTAAGGAACCATGGTCTTAAATTGTTCACATGTGCGCGAATGATTTTAAGACGATCCAAAAAGTGTACATACGAACGATAACATCGTTAACGAATTCCATTATTCTGTATGGTCCTGTCCATGCTCTAAGCAATTTCGGAGAAATTTGTTTTATAGGTAAGAAGTCGCTTAATAAACCGTTATCATCTACGATGTAGCGATAAAGAGATGCTGTGCAATCATAAAAGTTTTGTTGTTTCAACTGCTTTCCAAATATGCGCTCGGGCGACTTTGAATGCTGCTTGTAGTCTACTCTCTAGATGTACTATAGTGTCACTATCATAGCAGATTCGTGGTGGTTCGAAGTGCTAATGCACTAGGCAACCTGAATTCAGAACAACAATGTAAATAGTGCGAACTAATTAGTGTGGTCGAATTAGGGCACAAGTTTAGCGCTATAGTCACTAATTTGAGATATTCACACCAATTTTCTGGACCACTCGTTGAAATTTTACGTAGTACCGTCTCTGTTCTCTTATTTGCTGCTTCTACTGTTCCTCCAACCCACGATGTGTTTGGAGTGAAGTTTATTTGTTTAATATTAAACAAATTTGACAATCTTGCCACAATAGCAATATATCACTTCCGTTGTCTTCGTGCATTGCACGGTGCTCCATATCGAGCTATGAGGTGAGAAAACAACTTTTTAGTTATTGTGTCGGCCTTCGGCCTTCCTATCGGGAATTCTAACTGCAATTATATAACGACTTAAGTCATCAATTAACGTCATTATATACACGTTTCCGTGAAAGCTTTTATTCAAAGGTCGTATGAGATCCAAGCTCCATGAGTGACCTGGTGAGGTTGGTAAGCTCGTAGCTTAGCCTTGAGTGGCTTGTTAGGTCTAACGTAAGCTTGACATACTTGACAAGTTTTAACGTAATGAGCAATGTCATCGAACATTTTAGGCCAATAACAGTATAGCTCAATTAAATCTCCAGTTTTTATGGGCATCGCGATGTCCGGCGCCTGGGGTGGAATAGTAATCTCGGATACAATAGTTCCGTAGAGATTTAGGTATACACATCTGTGCTAGATTGTGCATACGACCTTTATCTGGATCTGAAAGTCGAATTCTGTATAGAATTCTGTCACAGTCTTTATAAAAGATGTTTCGCTTGTTTGAAGCATCGATCAGATCCTCCGATGACTCATCTTTAAGTGGTTTTATGATATCGCCTAGGAACGGATCGTTTCGTTGCTCTGTCACTAGGTGTTGTCGTGTCCAGTCCGGAAATTGACTGCCTAACACAGCGGCTGGTATCTCTATACGAGATAGCGCGTCAGAAACCGCTAGAAGTCGGCCTGACTTATGACGTAAGATGAATTCATATTCCCTGAGTTGAAGTAAGATTCTTTCGAGTTTGGGGGAAGGGAGGAGGCAAATAAAGATAGCAAATTGCTAAATGATCTGTCGTCAGGAAAAACATCTTACCAAGTAAATAGCAACGAAAGGAATCTATACAATGTATAATCGCAAGAATTTCATTTGTTGTAGTCGTTTCTTTTCTTTCCGCCTCAGTGAGGGTTCGGGAAGTGTAGGCCAAGGGGTAGTTTACACCTCCATGATACTCCGCTAGCGTCAGTTTAAAGCAAAATGGTTTTAGAGAAATCAGGGTGTATAAGCGTTGTGTTTATCATAGCTCGCTTAAGCTCTAAGAAAAGCTCTTTCGTCATCTTCGCCCCATATGAATTTACTGTTTTTCCTTGTTAATTTGGATAAAATCTGTGACACTTCGGCGAATGAAGAGGTATGCCGTCTGTAGAAATTTACCATACCCAAGAAAGAACTAACTTATTTAGGTGTTTTAGGCGTAGGATATTGCTGCATAGTCTTTATTTTATCGATATCAGGTTGTATCCTGTTTTCGTCTAGCTCAAAACCAAAAAATGTGACCTGTTTACGTGCAAATTACATTTTTCAACACTTAGTTTCAACCCGAACGAGCGACTAGCTCTAGCACTCAATCCACATGACTGATGTGGGTTCTAAAGTCTGGACTACTCAGTAGGCAATCGTCAAGATGGACGGTACAATAGGCTCCTAGCACATCTGCAAATATTTGTTGTGCACAAACTTGCAAGTACGCAGGCGCTGTTTTAAAGCCCATTGGGAGCCGGTTAACACTTTCGTGCCTAGCCTTTTTATTTTGTACTAGCATTACAGCCTGACCGATTTTAGCATTTACCAAAAATATCTTTTCAAGCTCTGCAGTGGAGCTCAAGAATTTAAAATACAGTCACTTATCTCAGAAAAGTATGCTTTAAATGGTGATGCATTCGGAAATTTTTTACACAAATTAGTACTGGCACAGTAAGCAGCGAAACAATGTTGACAAACTCACAAAAACGCAAAAGTTCAACATTGTTGGCCGCCATTTTGTATTCAGCTAAGCAAGGCACCTATACAACTTCCAACAAACACCATTTCACACAGGTCAGACTAGTCAGTGCTGCCATCTAACGACTGATATGTGCACTAAAAACATTACCTAACAACATTGCGTGAAGTGCGATGGACGTACTGGTACGTTGACTTTAGCATGCACCCCCAAACGTTCAGGACGTACTGGTACGTCCATAGGCAGCTGTGCATAAGTTCAAAGGACGTACCAGTACGTCCATAGGCGTTAAAGTGTTAAAGAAATATGTCTTAAAATTTGCTGAGAAACACGTTTTAGGCTTAGCTGATCCAGCTAGTTTAAGTTTACAAAATCCGAACTTGAAGTCTAAACTTGTAAAATACTTAGCTCTGCTAAGGTGAGCCATACTTTCTGTCACAGTGGGTATTGGAACGCTTACACTTTCAACGACAGAATTTAAGCCGCGTAGGTCTACGACTACTCTATAACCAGTTGGCCTTCTCTTTATCATTAGACAAAGAGATAACCATCCGGATTTTCCTTCTTGGATGATACCTACTCTTTGCATTTTGTCAATGTATTTATCCAATAATTCATGTTGGTGAAAAGGAACACTACACATTTTAGAACTTACTGGCTGTGATTCACCAGTGTCTATAGAGACTTCATATCCCTCATACCATCTTAGATCAAAATCGTTTTTAGAAAATGAATCTTGATGATTTCTAAGCATATCTAGAAATTCTCCCATTTCCTCCTTGTTTAAATCTGGAAACGTGAACCTATGTTTCAAAATGCTCCGATTCTGTATCCGACTCGTCTGGAGTGGTATTAGTGTTATCTAAATTAGGCGTGCTAACTGAAGCATCCGTAAACTCTACAAAATCGCCTTGGTTTTGAGGTTTTCTAATAGGACTGCATCTCAAAGAGACTTGAACTGTGCCTCTGGCACGATTTCTTCTACTTCTAGGCATTATTTTAGCTAGATTTTAAGCTAATTTTTTTAAGTTTGAACTAGGTGTAAGCCTTATTTAGCACAATACTTTAGATCTAAGCACTTTCAAAATTTTCCTGCAATGTCGCACAAAGTAATGAATTTTCCCTTTAAAATGGAAAATACTGCACTTATTCCAAATCTTATGCCTAAAGTCGGCAATAATCTGATAAAGGTTATGTGAAACGTAACCACCAACAATTTCATAGAAAATTAGCACTACATTGACTAATAAACAAAAAGCACTGAACTCAATTTAGGCCTATAACTGCCCAAAATTGACAAAATGTCACAATAAAAGGGTATATGGGTCCTTTAAATGCAAGTAACCTTTAAATGCACACAAGATAATATACTGAAAAATATTTCATAGTATTGAACATGTCAATCAGCAATTTCACAAAACAATCCCTTAAATGCTTAGCAAAACCAACAATATTATTTTCCAACAAAGGTTAACTAGCACTACTTTTTGTAAAATATACTAAATTTTCCCACAATTTTAAGTGCTAAGGACTTGTTTGTAAACAAATCAAAGCTTTTTAATACTGCAAAATGCCATTTTTCGAAATTATTTTTATTAAATGATACAACTGAATGCTCTTAAAATTGTCTGCTTTTCTTTTTCCGGAGATTTAAAGGAAATAGAATCACACTTATGATACCATTGTAATGTTCTATTCTAGTGAACTTTTAGATCAGAACAAACATTATTATCAGGAACAACAACAACAACAACCTGGGCCTTTAATCGACACTCCGGTGTACACAATATTGACCGCACAATATGGCCAATAAATCAGTGACAGGTCGTTAGGATTTATAGTATCGATTACAATTATTGGCAATGAGTCGAACGAATGGCATTACTGATTTAAGTCGAGCAGAACTAAATCATTGCTATATCTCTTAAATAATTAGACGATCAGGACTAATTTAGTAGCGTATTATTACTAGTTAACCTCAACAACCATAGCTATTGCTATTGAATTGAATACGTAGCTCATTAATTGAAGCTCGGTTGTAGCTATCGGCTTACGGCTCTAGCCCGATGGTGTTGCTTCGTCCGAGATGCGGCACGGCTCCTGGCCGTACGTGCTTTTCAATCCGGGACCTCAGGAATGAGGCTGGCATGAACGAGTTAAACAACTGGTGAACAACTGATTGCACGCATTCCGAAATTCAGTTTATATACTGTAGCGTTATCATCCACGATCGCTTCATTGTTGTATTGATTAATTATAGCAATTCTAAGTATTACGTGTTTTTGACAGCTTGGACCCTTATTTCAAATTGGGACCTCTACGCACGCCAATCATTCTATTGTTCTGTCCGGATTCATTTACTGTTCCCCGTATTCAGCGCTTTGAGTTTACCTGCCAATTTAATTAACTGTCCCGTGTGGTGGGAGTGATTTATTATTATTATTCTTCGAAGTGATCGATCATGAATGACGATCTTATAATTAAATCTACTTCTAGACAGTAATTTAGGTTCTACCATGAGTCTACTATCAGATTCAGTTTCCTTTAGCGTGTGATCAAAAACCCCATACTGTATGGATGCGACACCTGTTGCCAGATTCCTGAAATAAACTTAATTCGTCTCGAAAACCGAAATCGAAACTTTGATCGCGCGAGCAACTCTTAAGCCGGAAACACAGTTAAGTGCGGAGCTGTTTCCTTCCTTGACTGAAGCTCGCCCTTGTATCCGACACTTGAATTAGACGTTTCTACCCAAGGCCCGCTGAGACAAAAAAAATTGTTTATAATTACGACTTTTTTTCTTCTGTGCGAACATGTATCTTCCTTGAGCATATTCTGTAGCCAAATTCAATCTGTGATTGGCGAGAACTAATTATGTCTTTGAAAATGGGAACAATGTGAACGGCTTGAAAATGCTTTAAAAAGTCAACTGCGTAAAAGTCAACTTTTCTGTGTAACTAGTCATGTAAGGGGCCTGTCATCATTTATCGCTGGGGAGGAAGGGGGTGGGGGGAATTAGGGGGTCATTATTTAAGACCTTCTATTATTACCGTTTCTGCAAGTCTAGTTTTTACAAAAGATTTTCTAGAAAAGCCTTGGCACCTGGTTTTTTGGCTTCTTCGGTCTTTTAGGTGCTGACTATGTTGCGGATGTGGGCATTCAAACGTGTTCAGTGTTAAGTGTGTTCAACATACTTATTGTATGAATTTCGACAGGAGATGGGTGCAAGGAACATTTTATAGAACATTTTTAAACCAACATGTCTTTTCGTTAAAAACGAGACA
>JAHWFP010155213.1:0-20837 GCA_023313725.1 Lithobius niger | reverse complement strand
CCCCCCCCCCCCAAAAAAAAAAAATAGCGATACATAATAACCGGTCCCTAAGCATACCTCCTTGAAATCGTCAATAAATTAATATACGTAACATAGTCGGCAACGATAGGACGTAAATTTCGACATCAACACAGAATAAAGACCCCATAATCTTTTATTTGGTCAACTTTGTTCAGATAAAACTAACGTGTAGGTATTTTACCGCAGCAACAAACAGGATACATTGATGATCATAACGTGCAGTCATCTGCGCCAGTGTTTGTTTACCTTTTAGTGGTCGTGTGAACTATATTTTAGCGCAGCTGACGTATGAGTAAAGCGGCCAGGACGGAAGGATTTATGTGCCTTTAAAGCACAACAGTCAACACCACTTAAACAGATGCAATTTTCTCAATTGTACATCTTTGGGCATGAAAAATGATCGTTTTCGTTATACTGAGGTGATACAGTGCGATCATTTTTTTATGCCCAAAGGTGTACATTTGCTTATCTTAACCATTAAAAACTAGTGGTCGGCTTATATATATCTGGTTTAATTTCCTTTTTTCTGACACCTTTCTCACATTTTAGCCTTCCTATTTCCAGGGAAGAGCCCTGCAAATAGGAAGGCTAAAATGTGAGAAAGGTGTCAGAAAAAAGGAAATTAAACCAGATTTCGTTAATGTGTATTAGACACACGCTAGTGTGTTGCTGCCAAGTAATAGTCGGTCATCCCATTGTAGACATCCGATTTTTAAAAAATTGATTGTTAATTATAAAAAGGCGGCCTCACTAGCTGACATGTGTCTGTTAGGCACTGTAGGCAACTAAAAGCATATTTTGGCATGTTGAGGATAAATCCCAATGCGACAGAAATCTTTTAGATTGTGGAAAATGTAAGGGGAAGGTGCAGGGATAAAGAAAAAATGAAAGTGTCCACCATTCGTAGAGAGAAAGATGCGTCAATGACGTTGTTATTATGTTACTGACTAGCTAGTAACGCTGGCCCTATGTTAAATCACATAGACTCATTGCTCATGGCTAGTGCAAAATTGAAAAGGCCTACGCAGCTGAACTTTTGGACACAGATGCATGGTGATCTGAGCATGGTCCTTTTGTTGGTTTGGGGGTTGTAGGGGTCAGGGCACCAGCGAGTTTAAACTTCGTATCTTTTCCAAGTTGTAACCAAAGATTTCAAGCAACAATGGCTTGAACAATCAAGACTGTTCATTAGATTTATTTGAAAGGCTGGACGAACTAAAAACTGAACTGTAACGAAGGACAAAGTAAGCAAACATTAACGTTGCCGTGGATTGCGCAAGAATAAGGGGGTGCACGTTAGCTGATAGTTATGCAACAATACGAGCATCCACGAGCTAACGGGGTTTTTGTTAATTACCCAAAACTAAAATGCTTCGCGTTCTGCTGTTTTAGTAACTGCGACCCTCGGGTGTTTTCATGACTAAATTTGAACGAAGAAAGCAAACGAAAAAAATTCCTAATTTTGCTGATGTAACGGCTAATTATTTATAGACAAAAATTCCTCAAAAAAAAAGGTAGAGCGGAATATAAGATAATGCGCTGACTTTTTGTATGTTCGTAGTCCTAAGTTACATGTGTCCATCAACTGCAGGCAACTAAAAACATATCAAGTCGAGAATAAATCCTAATGCTGCCGAAATCTGTGCAACTTGTGGAAAATGTAAGGGGATGGTGTAGAGATAAAAAAAAAAGGAAGGGAATGCACTGATTGAGTGAGCGAAGCAAACGAAAATCGGCGTTAACTAGGGAGTGTGTGCAAAAATGGATTGAAGAAACTTGTGTATGTGAAGTATGGAGAGACAATAAACCAAACCGTGTCAATTTGCTTATTGTAACGGCTTATTGGATAATAGAAAATGGAAAAATTATCAAGCTGAAAATTTGTAGACAGAAAACTCCTTCAGAAAAAAAGGTCAACTGAAGATAAGACGGTCTGACCTTTTGTACGTTCAGTCCTATGAAAGTTGTGATATCCACCCAAAACCAAAACTGGTATAAAAGAAGCCGCCAAGTTTCAAAAAGGTTCGGCCTTTGCAACGACGGTTTCCACAGCTTCCTCGTGCTCTTTAAGCTAGGGCCTTAGTGGGCCTCTTTACCTTGATGCTATGGCTCCATGTTATATGCTCTGTATACTCTGTATCTTTATTGATGTATTCCAGTAATGCTATGTACTTTGATGTATGGTCCAGTCCCCGGGAGATCAGTGGTCTGGTTGGCTCTGACCTTGTCTGCCCCTAGGGGTAGCTGCTAGCAGAGATGGATCATGGGATACCAGGATATAGTACAGGAAGTACCTTGCGCCACCAGTGGCAGGTACTGGCTGTAGCTCTAGGTACTTAAGGCCTTGCAGCCCCTTGCAGCCTCACTCTGGGAGCTGGTCCCCAACCAGCTAGGAACTCCTCCTGAAGTGTGCCACCCTGCTAGTAGCCCTGACTAGAGCATCCTTGAACCACTGGACAACATCTCCTGAGGACAGACCGCGTGGCCCTGGAATAAACCCTGAATCTACCATCCTTCTGGCGTTCTTCCTTGTATCGGGCACAGCGAGGGTTGCACAAGTGGTGCATCGGCCGGGAATCGAACCCGGGCCGCCCGCGTGGCAGGCGAGCATTCTACCACTGAACCACCGATGCAAAAGCATTAATGCAAAAGCATTAATGAGCTCCGGAAATTTCTCGGTTTGGCGGGTTTTTTTTTTTTTCCGTAAATTTGTGATGTCATATTCAACTATGGCAGCGCCTCTATTTGCGGTGCTAAAAGGTAAAACGCCGAAATTTGTCTGGAAGGTGAAGCAGGAACAAGCTTACCAGAAAATTAAGAAAATGTTGGTAGACGCTCCCTTGTTAGCAGCGCCTGATTACAATCGGCCTTGGATAATTATGATGAACGCATCCTCCTCGGGAGCTGGAGCGATTTATATCGGTTCGATCCGCTCGCTAAGGAGAGAAGGGCCATAGATATAATCTGCACCACTTGTGCAACCCTCGCTGTGCCCGATACAAGGAAGAACGCCAGAAGGATGGTAGATTCAGGGTTTATTCCAGGGCCACGCGGTCTGTCCTCAGGAGATGTTGTCCAGTGGTTCAAGGATGCTCTAGTCAGGGCTACTAGCAGGGTGGCACACTTCAGGAGGAGTTCCTAGCTGGTTGGGGACCAGCTCCCAGAGTGAGGCTGCAAGGGGCTGCAAGGCCTTAAGTACCTAGAGCTACAGCCAGTACCTGCCACTGGTGGCGCAAGGTACTTCCTGTACTATATCCTGGTATCCCATGATCCATCTCTGCTAGCAGCTACCCCTAGGGGCAGACAAGGTCAGAGCCAACCAGACCACTGATCTCCCGGGGACTGGACCATACATCAAAGTACATAGCATTACTGGAATACATCAATAAAGATACAGAGTATACAGAGCATATAACATGGAGCCATAGCATCAAGGTAAAGAGGCCCACTAAGGCCCTAGCTTAAAGAGTACGAGGAAGCTGTGGAAACCGTCGTTGCACCTTTGAAGGTACTGATATCATTCTGTAAGGGTTTTAATTAGGCCTAATTGCTCTTTATTACAGAAACAATACATCTAATTAATTATGCATAAAAGTACAGATATATAATTATTAATAGATAACTCAATATTATTCAGTAGAGATTAGTAGGCTCCAGTTGATCGGATAAGATAGGAGCTTCACCTTTTCCAAATACGACCAAGGAGTTGCGTTCCGAGTAACCAAACCACCACAATTACAATTGGCATTGCTTATCTTATCAGCGTAGCTATTACTTGATTCTGAGAACTCCTAATCGCTTTCACAAAGAGAATCCAATTAAGACAAGATCAGCACTAATGATCGATCAGTTCCAACAATAACAATCAATCATTGTTAAACGGATACCCGCCTGACGGGTCAATTAAGATAGGGACACTTAATAGAGTGATACTGAGAAATCACTAATGTACTCCCAGAATGAGACAATACTTTGATTGACAGGCAAGCGGTTCCCTAATTAAGTAAAGGGCCGGACTGTCAAGACGGTAAAATTCTCCGTAAATCCAATCAATCAGCTTAGACAGTGATTGATGTGGCTGCGATAACAATCGCGTATAAAACGGGACCCAGGAATGTAACATGACATTCGGGCTTCTTCAGCGTTCCAGTATTGTTAAATCGTTCACGCCAGTCGACATTCTTGAATGCCGATACAGAGTACGGATACGGGAGTTGGAGCCGTCCGAGCAACGGAACGCCGAGAACAGCATTAGGCTAATCCACCGCTCGTTAGCCACAGTCAAGTTCATATAGAGCTAAGTATTCTTGCATAGCTTCGGCTTTATATTATTACAGTGATTATGATTATGATTATTACCAGCGCATTTTAATTAATCCAAGGTCAGCTAATATAACTTAATAATTAGGGTAATAATTCCAACAATAAGTAGTTATCGTAATGCCAATCGCCAATTGATGTAATCACGTCGATCGTTCATTAATCTCTCATGTTGATTTAATAGACCAGTGTGGTCAATATTATGTAAAGGAGAGTGTCGATTAAAGGCCCAGTTTAGACGATATTGTGCGTATCATTTACACCTACTATTTTCCATTGTCATACATGTGTTTAGAGTACTGATTGAGTACAACTAGCTATCCTGATAATAATGTTCTCTCTGGTCAAATGGTGTGGAGAACAGCATCGTTTTGATTTTCACTCGATCTGTAGGTGTTAACCTCGTTTGAGACGAGCTGCAGAGTTAAAAACGTTAATCTTGGACTTCACTCAAAACGTGGCTTGAAGCCACAAATGAGACGAGCTGAAGTGTGGACGACAGCAAATGTCTCGATTTTCAGTCGATCTGTGATTGAGACAGACTGCAGAGTTGGAAACGTCATCCGTCTTAAACGCTTCACTCAAAACGTGGGTTTTAGCCCCGAGTGAGACGAGCAGTCACGTGGCGAACAGCATACGTCTTGATTTTCACTCGATCCGTAGGTGTTAACCTCAATCGAGATGAGTTGCAGAGTTTAAAACATTGTTCGTCCTAAACTTCACTCAATACGTGGGATTTAGCCACGGATGAGACAAGGAGTGGTGTGGACGACAGCATCCGTCTTGATTTTCACTCGATCCGTAAGCGTTAGCCTCGATCGATTCGAACTTAAGAGTTGAAAATGTTGTTCGTGTTGAACTTCACTCGAAACGTGGGTTAAAGCTACGAATGAGACGAGCAGAAGTGTAGACAACAGTAACCGTCTTGATTTTCACTCGATCCGTGATTGAGACAAGCTGCAGAGTTGAAAACATTGTTCGTCTTGAAGCTTCTCTCAAAACGTGGGTTGCAGCCACGACTGAGACAAGCAGAAGTGTTGACAACAGCAACCATATTGATTTTCTTGGTCTGTGATCGAGAGTTGCCGAAAAATGCGTACATTATGGCTAGAGGACGAATGACCAGGGGACCAATGAGAGTGCTGTATTTTCTCCCTAGGTGTCGTGGCAACCTAGTCATTCGTTTAGTCAGCTTGCGCAGGTGGCGTTGTGGATGGTGGAGGCAAATGATTGTTCATGAGCGAGCAGTATTCGGTTTCGTCGTTTATTATTATTTTTTTTTTTTGACAATGCACATCATTGGCAGTTTGGTGAACAGCTTCAATTGTAGATTAATTCGGGCAGGAGTCATCGGAATTGACCAAATCAAAAACCTTGAATGACATATAGCAGATGGTCGCGGGTGTCATAAAACAGCCATGCAACACGTGGAGCCCATCAAGGAGATGGTGGGTTAAGCCAAAAGGTACAGCAGAAGAATGAAGGCATTCGTCATGGTTTCATTCGACAGCAACAGAACATCTGGTTTCCTTTGCATTACGGCAAAGACGGTTCGGGTAACCATCTGGATGTAGGTTCGAAGGGACGAAAGCAGTGGATGGGCGAATGCTGCATAGCAGCAACAGTGGCACCTTACAATGATAAGAAAAGAGTGGAGAAAAGAGTGAAGCATTGGTTACAGGGTGCAGCATTTGGTCAGCTTGAAAATCGGCAGCATCGGACAGGTCCCGGGAAGAACGACGATGAGAATCCCATCAACCAGACGGTTGGCATCGCTGCAAAAGAGGGAGCGGTTACCTCAGAGAATCCAAGGGGGGGGGCGCCCAAAGAAGGGTGACAGAGCGGCCGCATGACCGGTTTCTTGAGAACAAAAGATGCGAATGCTTTCAGGCAAGCTCTTTTTATAAGGACGGCTGCACATGTGCGGTTGGGTTGCCAAGCTGGACAGATCCATGTAACTTAAAATCCTCAAGGTAAAGAGAGCATAAATGCAAAAATTGACAGGTATAGTATATTTTCCAAGCAACATGAAATCATCAATTTTTATCCGTGTACATTTTAACAAGTGAAACTTCAATCATATAACCTTTTTTTTTACGACACACTTGGCGGTTTTGTTTGTAATCCGTGTACCTTTTTTATGGCTATGGCACTGCACTACAATGGTTTATGTCCTGTCAACTGAATTGACTTGGTGTTTATTGCCTAACTTGGTGCGGGTGAATAATTATTGGCAGTTAACTTTTTTCATTTGCAAAGGAGTGTAAACGTGCGCTCATGCAGTGATTGTTGCTGTCCACTTTAAAACAATTCAGCTCAGCTCTGAAAGCCTGCATCTACGGAATAAATACTCCATTCTATCGTTTCTAGCTCCCAAATTGACAATGTAGCTTAGTATGGTCATGGTTTTTCGATTAGCATCCTTTGGGCCCAAAGGACGCTAATCGAAAAACCATGGTATGGTTTAAAGCTATATGCGTTTAGCTGAAACATGGATTCTTTAATTTTACCCATCAACAATCAACTGTTTATGTTTAGCAAAGACATAACACACGCACGAAGAATAGACTTGGAGTTTGCTGATTGGCATTGTTCCCTAATTACAATGCTTTAAAAAACAACGTAAAACAATAAAACTGATCTTTAAGGGTCCCGTAACTCTGGAATGGCTCGACCAATTGAAAAAGTGGTCACTTTGAGGATGAAGGCCAAAGAAATGTCTGGCCTATACATGTTTCAAATTTTAGGTACGTGCGGTAGTTTTTTCTGAAAAGGTGGCACACAGGAACAAGAACAACAAGTAAACAGTTTTCAAATTTACGTGTGGCTCCCTACTTTTACTTTTGCACAGAATTGCATAATTTTTTGTATAATATACTTTTCATACTTCTCTACTATCTGGCCAACTTTCGTCGAAAAACTTTGAATAGGAATTGAGATATTAAGGTTTTTAGTTTTGCTAGAGTGAGGACCAATAACATATATATGTGTCTCGCCATGTATGATAATTAGCTTTATTATTAGAGACAGGAAAAAGTGGTCAATACCTAGAACCTTTGGTCCTGTCTCGTATTTTAACGTGATGGTTTTGGTCTCAGTCTTGTCTTGGCTCATGTTTCGAGATGAGACTAAGACCAAGATAAGTCTCGTGCAAAACACCAGTTTATTTGTTGGCTGTGCTAAGGGCATCATATTAGTTTAGGTTTGACTGAAAATAAAACTGTTGTGACAATCAAAAGTAGTGTTTTATCAAAAGTAGTGTTTATAAGAAAAGGATAATTTAAAAAAAAAAGTCGTTCAGAAATAGAAATACACTTAGTTACTCTCTTCTGGCTTACCTTTATGCCTTTCATTGCTTGCATATTTGTACAAGCCTTCAATTTCCGAACCTAAAGCTAAGCAGGATATACCATTTCTTCTTAAATGTCAGCTTTGGTTATTTTGGGACTAAGAGTTATCCCAAAAAAGGCTCGTCCATCTTCTTCGACATGTATCGATTATGTTAGCATGTTTCACGATCAATGATGCATCGTGCCAGAAGCATGTGCTTTCTTCAGAACACTACATCAAAACTAATATTTCGTAGTTACTATTGCTTTTATAATTGTTTTACTGTATAGTTTATATTTGTTTAAAGAGCCTCTGCAAAGATAGTGCAATTAGTCACTTTTTATTCATAGATTTTTTTTTAAACAAAAAATTGTAACAGATTTTTTCATATTGCTTTTGTAAGTAGTTGGGCGGCACCCAGTGAAAAGCTATTGTCATTATTTCTACTGTACAAACTATATTATATTAACCATGATAATGGCAAACAAGTTTCTTCACGATCAAATCAGATTTGCTTTATTCGGTAAGGAGTTTGCTCGGAAGCAGATTGGCAATGTCAGGAAGTTGGGAAATTACGACTGGACCTGCCAGTACGTCTATTGAGTCAGTTACATATTTGTTCATGGGTAATGCACAAACCTAGGCTTATCCCGCAGCCAGAAAACAGCTTGTGCTTCATTGTTACTTCTCTTAGGATTCCTGGCACTGAATTTAAATCTTTTTACTTACCCCAAGTTGAACTGTCTTGAAAATGCACAATTGCTGACCGAGTAAATCGGTTTCATAGAAATTGGTTCGTGATTTATTACCGTAATTTTCTTTTTATTAAATTTGTTGTGCCTAGTTATAGAAGTATTTTTTTTTTAATCGTGATGATTTTTCCATCAACAGTTTCAGATGTCTCTAGTATTAATGTGATAAATTGGTATTTTCTGAAATTTCTTTTCTGCTCCGCTTCATCTTGTTCCAGACACCACATGTTGGTTTATTCTGCTTCCATTTAACTATTGCTTTAAAACATCAAACTGACAAAAGTAATAAGAAAAATGTAGTATGAAAAGTGTATTCGTCCAACTGATGACTCTGCAATAAAAAAAAAACATTAACAGTATTTATCAGGATGTCGAATTTTATAGATGTTGAAATGTTAATATTAAAATTAACATTTAACTAAAACTATTGGCATTACGCCCAAATTGTGTGTAGCCAATTAGATTTCATCAGTATTAGTCAGATTCAAAAGAGCTGCCGGATAAAACAATTTTATAGAACAATTTGCAGGTTATCAGAAGTCCATCAGAAGTCCGCATCATAAGTTATCATGAGTTATATCATATTTTATATTGTATATTACAAGTTACAAATCCATCTTAAATAATGATCGTTGACCAAACTGGCCTTAAGTAACAGTAGTTTTCACGGAAATTCGACTACGATTGCAAAACACAGAACGGCATTAGAGCGAAGTACAGACTTGGACAGAGGTGAGTGCCTGGCTGGTGTAAAATGATGCTTTTTGACCACTGATCTCGTTGGTGATAAGATCGCTGATTAGGAAAAAATCAGAGAAATGATCGCTTCTCTGGTGCCACTATCAGTGGGCGTGGCTAAGAGATTAACTGAACATAAAATGGCTTCGTCGTTTATAGAAAAAGCATTAGAGCGCGTATCCCTATACTCACAGCTGTGAAGGTATACGAATAAAAACGGATTAGAGTTCACTCGAACGCAACGAACTATACTTTGAACTGAAATTCCAGTGAACAAGGACTGTTTTTACTCAACGGTTATGTCAGAAAGTGAACGCAGTTTGTGTTTGAAATGTTTGATGTTTGTGTGCCTGCGTATGTTTATGTGTGCTTAATTTATGTATTATACAGGCTTTTTTAAAAATATTTGCTGTGTTTGTCGTTTTATAATTTAAGCATATTTCATGCGAGTGGCTATACGTGTATTTTGTGTGTATTTATTATTTGTGAAACAAGCAAACTCCTAACTAAGGCAGTTCTTATGCCCGTGTTTGTCTTTGATGGTTTCTGTTTTAGTTCTACTTCATGCGAGTAATAATTACGTGTTATATTCTGTATGTATTTTTTATCTTTCAATTTTGTAGGCCTTTGCTGTTTATGGCATCTGTTTTGTGTGTGTTTGTGGGTTAAGGTTTTCGTTCTGTTTGGTGTGCGTGTATATGTTGTATTTTGTGTGTGTGTTTTTTTTTTTGGTGTGTAATATCCAACCATTTTATTTGTTTGATTAGTGAAGTGCATGGAGGCTGGCATGTCACAATCCTTGTTCCCTGAAATAGGAGTTTTGTCACACTAAACTGTCCCCTGCACCCTTGGAGCATGACATACTTTATGAATGGTCCCCAAGATGCATCTTAGGGAAACACCCTGTGACGTCACATACAATGGTCGACCGAGCAGTCCTGCAGAAAGTCTTAATTTCTTTTGTTATTAGCCTGCAATAGGATATCTGATGATGTCACAAAAAATGGCCAACCAAACGGGATAAAAGGGGAAACCCTCTTTGACATCATGTCGTGGATGTCCTTGGGTCTGTTACATACCAACTATAGACTCGCTATTAACTTCTCTAACTCAATTACATCGTTACCTCAGTCAATAAAGGCATAACTCCCAACTGATGAGATAAGGTCCCGATTCCAGGTTCGAAACTTACTGCCTTAGTGTAAGCCAAACAATTTCTTCACTCAGAATACTAAACTTACAGAAACAAATACCAACTGAGAACCACTGCAAAGCAGTGAGCCTAAGTCACGTGACCTTTACACTGTTATCTAGTACAAGACTCACTATTACCCTTCCATTAACAACCTGCAGCATTAGGTCAGCCAGTCACTCCCCAACAATCAAGATTCGCTCCATTCTGAGTGACAGAAAATATTTTTTACATTCGTGGACTACAGAAAACTGTCAACTGAAATGAGCCAAGATCCAAGATGGCTGCAGAGAAAACACCATCATCCAAATTGACAAAGTCCTTATCTAATCACCTCAAAGTTGTGAGCAAAATAAAGTTGGGAGATTCCTAAAATTTTCATTAAGGAATGGAATTGATGCCATATGATTGAACTGGCAATAAAACTGAGCCATCCTTCTACGTTAAACTGCAGTAAAAGACATCCTTTTCAGTATTTACAAATTTCCATAAAAGTTCGCTTATTAAAGGGTGGCCAACATTAGCACAACTCACTTTTTCTAGTGGGTTTGCTTTTCATTTTCAAGATTATAGAAACAACAAAGCCGAACCAATAACTACATGCTTGTCAAAGTTGGTCGTTATTACCAAGGACCGTTGTCTGTCATTGTGCATGAATCTCAGTTTTACATCAGCAACCGTAAATTTCAAAACAAATTTACTCAACAAAGTTTTTCTTTTGAGTGAAACAAGTCTTTGCAATATTTATAGTCGTTTTGTCCATTAATGTGGAAATCTTTGTCTTTCACTAAAGAAACCTTTAATAATGAATATATTACCTTTCAATTGTGAAAATAATTTGCACATAAAAAGTTCTGGTAGTGTAAATTGGTAGTCTTACCTTTCCAGCCAATGTACTCGTTATTCTTCGTATTTTCTCTAACTAGAAAGTCCATTAAGGGTTGAAAATATTCTAGCATTGGTTTGGCATCCATCATTCGTGTTTTTCCTTGTGTTATGGCAAACAGGGCGTCTGGCCAGGGTTTAGATGACCCCATGCTCAGCATTTTACTAAAACAGATAGTATTTATTTTAATAAGTAATAACTATTTTCATTTAAATCTCGTATGAATCACGTCAGTAAATTTAGCACGGTAATTGACCAAGTCAAGGATCTGGGAACGTCATACGACTCGTGAGTAAACGTTCACTTAATTGACCAGGCAGTAGTTAGCAGAAATAGAGACCAATGCGTCACCAATGCTTTCTTGAATAAACTGGGTCATACACAGTTAAACATTTGGTTTACAGGCGCGTGCGGGCGCCTTAACTTATTGCGGGTCAACAATATTTTTCCATATCTTGGTCCAACCACCAAAAATCATATTTTTGCCAAATTTTGACATTCCAATATACCCATTTTAACCAGCTCGAAACAAGCTTTTCAATGGTACAAATTTCAAGTCTCTAACTCAATCCATTAAGAAGTAATTTGGCAAAAACTAAAAAACATTGAATACTAGATAACATATGTAACATGTTTGCAGAATATATTTTTCTTAGGCTACATACTCTTCAAGCTTTGAGCTTTACATGTCAAAGAAATGTGGTTACTTAAACCTGGTGCCTGAATTTGCAACCTCGCCTTTAAACCAAACAATTGTTTTTACCAGGCCTGTCTTTTACTCTCATTATCCTTAACAATTTATCAGTAAAGCAGAAAATTGTTACTTTCACAAGACCACATCTATTGGTTTTCAGGGCCGCAGCTATCCCCCTTGGCGCCCAAGGCGAACCAACTGAGTGGCGCCTCCACAACTCCCCCCTCCCCCTCCGTCCGACTGCCAATTTCAAGAAAATAAAAAAATTCATGAAAGTTACATTGAGGCTTCCATAACTAGATACTAAAGAGACATGTATTCCGTATTTATTTAAGAAATTTAAGTTGTTGAAAACAACGAACGTTAACTAATAAAAGAAGAAGAAAAAAACAAGCGCATTTTTTTATCAAACAAGCGTGATTTCTTGATAATTTTGGCTTGTCATTTGATCAAAAAATTTTAATTAAGGTAATAAAGAGATAAGAGTAAGCTATTTCGCTTTTTAACAAACAGAAAATAAAGTTTCAATATAAGTAATTCAACCATACTCAAAAACTAGTTTTTTCTTTCAATTTTCACAATTTTTGTTTACAAGCCTCCACTTAAGACGTAAGACGCAAGAACAATGACATGTCTCTGTTTGAACCTTTTTTTTTTGAAATTCCAGTTTTCGGTTAGATCTGATTATTAAAGAAAAAACTAAAAATTGGTTAACAAAACATCCGGAAGTTCCGAAACGAGACTAAACTAAGTTCGAGCGAGCACATCTATTCTCCCGGAGTTGGAAACTTTTGTGCAATGCCATCCGTTAAAAAATATATTTGTGCTTTACCAGCCACTAACGCGGTTGGCATGAGTTCGGTGAAGCGCCCTCAGGAAGACGGCGCCCTAGGCAGTCGCCTTGCTCGCCTTACCCTTCCTACGGCCCTGTTGGTTTTATTTGATTATTGTCAAACTTGAGCAAAAGGAATCTTCTATTTTCCTGGATACAGTATTAATTGTGGGGATTATTGAAGTTGAGTGTGTAGGTTGTATCCTTTTTATGAAGCATAAAAGATGTAAACACTGTCTACAACTAGACATACGCAATAAAAGTTAATAGAAAACAATAGGCAAAAACTGCTCAACATGACTTGCCCACTTTTAAAGTGTGTATCTTTAAGTCGTTGCTCTTTTTTACTACTATAAGTCAGCATTAAAGCAAAATCAACTATTTTATTTGCCATGAAAATATACATTAATTATCTTTTATTGTTAGCAATAACTTCCTGTTTGTGGCTCAATCCCTAGCGATGAAAAGTTGGCTTCTCAGCTTACAACTCCCTCTTCTTTGCGCGTGCGTCAGCACAGGCCTCCATATATAAATGCTCGAGTCGCAGTATTCATCATCTTTCTTCCTAGGGTGCCACGATGTGTGGTCTTCCTCCTGGCTCTCCCGTCCCTGTCTTTGGTTACCTTCTTTGGTCTTCGCAGCTTTCATGGACCAGTCGGTCCCGGTCGCCAGCCGCAGTTCCCTTGAGGGGTCCGTCACGCTGGAATTTTGGTAAGTTTCCTCTTCACCCTTCGGGCTATACAGTTTTGTTGTACCAGCGCTCTCGCCTGTCCCCTCTTGGTCAACACCTGGCTGTTCCAAGGTTCAGCGCCCGCCTCGTATTTCTCAGATGGCACCACTCCGGCGTTCCAGTCGGTCCTTGTCCTCCAAGCCTCTGCGAGCTCCCGGTCTCCGCTTCCCACCTACCGAGTTCCGACTCACAGCATCACTCCGCAGTCTCCTCGGTGCATTCCTTTGTTTCTCCATACGACAGTCGTCTCGACCACGGGTTGCGACGATCACTTCAACTGCTACATCGGTTTCACCTTCTCTACCAGTACCGTTTCTTATTTTCTGGCCTACGGTCACCACTGTGTTAATCACGACGACGGTCCCCTGTGTCCCTAGAACCTCACTGGTTACCTGCTGCTTCCCCTGCCCACAAAGCATGACAACTTCCGGACTTGTTTCTTCACTGTCAGCACCGTCTTCCACAGCGCAATCCTCCTTTCCATGCCTCCAGTGTTCTCATCCAACTTTGGGCTCAGATGACTGCCCATTCCTCTTGTCTCCGTCGCCCGGCCTTACTCACCAGACTATTTGTTACTTTTTCCACAGTCACCTGTTCATATCTTCAATAAGCTTTCTCCAGTTCCCAGAATCACTCGCCTGCCTCCACGGCTCTCCCCTTCCGATGAGCCGATTGCCGATCGATCAAGAGTCTTCAGTGTCCTCACCTCCTGCACTGACGCACTGACGCCTCCGACGTCTCCATCATCGATGGTCCCCAGTGCCATGCGTGCGTATCATCTCTAACTCCGAACCTTCTCTCTCCTTCCCACGCCACCGTCAGTCGCGGTTGCCATCTTCTCGGTCTCAACTGGAGCCATTATGCGTTGCCATCTCTTTTAGTTTTCTTCTTCAATACAGTGTTCTTACAAAACAAAAATCTACAATGAGAAAGCTATTCAAAGAAGTAAAGCAGTCCATGGACCACACAGGCCGGACAGCCTATCATCGTCCTCGACACGTCAGCTCAGCTTCCCACTCTCTTTTCTCCGATGAGCCTCCCCCAACAAAAGAATAAAAATTTAAATAAATACAATAACTGCATATGCTAAAAAATCTCACAGCTCACAGCTCATAGTAGGTAACAGTGGTTGTGACAGGTAAAGCGGCAGTTGAAGAACGGAGGACACAATTGCTATGCGTAGAAACCATCATAATCAATGCTCCGATTACGCTCTTATTAAATTAAATAAAGAGCGACATAGGTTCCAGTAATAAAAATTTACTAAATGGGTGTAAACATTCAGGCATGCAATACGACCATGGTCGATTTTTGTTTGGAGGGGGGGGGGAGAGCAAAAACCACCATCCCACCATCACACCCAAGAAAACATTTCATTCTGAAAAATGAACCTCAGTCGGAAATGCCTAAATTTATAAAGGTAAATGTAAATTAATAAAATAAATAATAATATTTTGGCACAGCTTGGGGTAAAAAAATGTGTCCTTAAATACGTTGATCACAGTCTAGACCCTAGGGCAATCGGCCGACCTCCCTCCCCCCACCTTCGCCACCGCCTTACCGATGCCAATGAAAAGTATAACTGTAAGTACAGACTAACAAACCACCCCTGTGTGTGTGTAACTGTTGGCAAAATTGATGGGACAGGAAGAAGTCTCTCGTTTGGTAGCTTTCTTTCTTTGTTTGGGGGAGGGAGTGGGTGGGGAGCAATCCTGTATACTGCATTCGTTATTCAAACATAATGTGTGTTAGCTTTTAAGTTAAGTAAAAAAAATCGCTCGATTCAAGACGAGTTAATTAATGACCAGCCAATTTCTAATTTTCTTTTGCAGCTAAATTATCTTAACAGACGAAAGACAAACTCGCTATTGTTTATTTTCTATCGAAAGTGATCGTAAAATGAATTTAGAATTCTACCTTTATTATGTACAGGGCCGGAATAAGGGTGTAATTTGGGTGCTGAAGCCACAGACCGAAAAAGGGCCTCAAGATTGCGTCACAGTCACAGGAAAAATAAAATAAGGGACTGTTTTAAATATAAAAAAAATTACTTTTACTGTTTTTTACCAAAAAAAAATATGTTCATAAAAAAGGAAATTTTTTTATTACGGGACTGGAGGGAGGGGGAGGACAGGCTCGGACTGGCCATAGTGCCATTGTGCCATGGCACAGGCACCCTTTGGTTGCCACATTTCTGGGTAGTTTACTCCACTGAAGAATTATGAATGCCCTTGGATTGTTTTCCGGCTAGTGACTATTCCTTTCAGATACAAATATCGCATCCACCCCACCCTTCCTTCTCTCACTCTCCCCCACCCCCCACATTCCCCTCAACAAATGGTTCAAAAAAATGTGAAAATCAACCAAACGGCGATCCTTAAAATATAGAAGACGCTTTAAAAATGGACACTGTATCCGGAAATAACAGCCGAATATTAAAACAAGCAAAACTTCCAGGACTTGGCCTTCGACTTTGCTGGGGAGTTTATAGCACTTCCCCTGGACCACCTAATGATAGTTGGAGTTCAGGCCTACATCCCTTATCAGATGAATAAGCAAGTTTATGGTAAGACCCCATGTCACCCTTGTCATCCTTCTAAATGACACAGGTGCCTTTTCCTCGCCAGTCCGACTTTGGAAGAGGGCCACAATAAATCTTACGCACCAGGCCTCTACAGGGCGTAATCCGACCCTGATTATGTAATGCTGCATTCCAAATCATCGGGGCTCCTCCGTAGTACAGCTACGTTCCTAGTACACTATCCCGAAGCGGACTCACATGTTCGTCGAATTGATACTACACAACTGTTATCCTAAATAATCGATTATACAATAATTACCTGATTAGCAGCAGCCGCTATTTGTCGACATAACTACCCGAATTGTTAATATACGTAGAATACTGGGGCAGTTGGCGATGTGCAAAGTAGCCGCCATTTTTGTTTTTATCGGTTCGCCCAAAGAAGAACGACAGATAGAACTCCGATTTCCGTGTGGTATTGTCAAAACCTTAAACTAACTAGCTTAATTCCGGTTTAACTTATTTTCCATACGGAGGCATAATTGGGAAAAATTCTTGATCAAGGACCTAGAACCCTTCATAGGCAAACGATTTTCATCACAAACTGTTCAATAACAAAGCCTAGAAAATTTGCTGGCATGTGTTCTCATCGAAAATCATTGTTAATCGACTTGACATTCTGGGACTCTGGCCTGGCGCTAATAAGTGACACGACTGACTCGTTCGAGTGGGACGTGACTTCACTAGACAATAGTCCCTAGTGATGTTACAACGCAAGCCCTTTTTCTCTTCCCGCAGTATCTCAATAACTGCTTTATGCATGCATAATCAGTTAAAAAGGGGGGGGGCACGATAGAGATAAGCGCCACCTAGCACACTCTGCAGCACATCTCTCAAGCAAGCCCTCATATCGACTCCAGTTCACAGTCTCGATCATCCTCTCCGGTTACCCATCATTCGGGTCTCCCACATTGTGGGGATTCCCCCTGCTTTTAACGTCATTTTCCCGTTCTTCACGTGATTCTTGCGTTGATTGTCTTTCCCGCGCAGCCACTGTTTTTGCCACTCCTGTTGTTTAGCTTACGCTGCTATCATGGATCCCGCTTCTTCCTCGGAGGATTCCACTCCCACGTCTCCAAAAGTATCTCCTACCAAACAAGACTTACCAGATCCTTCGCTTCCAACGGTTCCTGGGGTCCTGGTTGTTTATCCAGATCCAGTCCGCTGCGGATGTCTCGAGTTTTCCGGATCCAAGGTACACTTTGACCCCGATCCATGCTGCCAGTGCCGTTGAACGTGCAAATGGTACACCAATAAGTGCAGCATATGTGCCATAATTGATAATTGATACATGGAAAAAAAAAGGCCCACCATCACCAGTGGTCTCACAGACATGCACTTGCCAAAAAGCAAAAACAACCTCCTCTGTCAACCAATCCCAGCCTTCTTTCCTTCATCTGGATCATCGGTTACGGTACCCTCTTATCAACCCTAGAAGAAGAAAGTAAAGACAGTTCCCCCACCACGACCGGTGGTACTTACAACTGTTCACGGCCTTCTCTTCGTTTTTCCAAGGCTTGCCCGTCAAAACCATTCCTACGAAATCCATCGTCACGATTTCTTCGTCTACGCCACGTGCTTCTATCCACAGTGCCCAGTACCACCAGTACGCTTACCGCTTTGGTCATGGTCCCTACACAGTTCCCCTCGCAAACATCAATGCCACCAACTTCCCCGGTTCCTCCGGTCCTCTCACAGACAAACGTTTCCTTGCTTCCGATGCTTCTCATCTTGGCGCCTGCAGTTCCACCTACTCGTCCATCATCGGTCTCGGTTCCCCCCCCCCCCTGCAGGCGATCTTCAACCATCATTCGGTGTTCTGTTCCCTCGCCAGATGTAGTTCGTGCCACCCTTTTGCATAAAATCCCCCTCGGGCCACAGGAACTAGCCCAGTTCGATGCGAATATTGCGTCTCTCTTAACGAGCACCGATGTTTTCCATTAACTTGGTCCAGTTCCATGCCGACCGTCTTGAACTCCTTGCTCTTCGTTCACAAGCTGCAGATCTTCCTACTTTACGTGCATCACACCGGGAGCAGGAACCCATCATCCAGTTTCTGAAAAACTGCTGAAATGCGTCCCAGGCGTCCCAGGCTCTTCTAAAAACTCCCCCGACACCGGAAAATACTTTCCACGAACTCTTTCTCTTGGCTGTCCACCCTTAATGAGTCTCCCGCCACCTGGCACTTTTCAAGACACGTCGTTCTCATCATTCGGTTCTCCTGCTGCCCAAGTCACCGCATACTATGACGTCTTCTAGCCGCCAGGCAAGCAGACCCAGTCTGGCACCATCTGATCGACCGTCAACTAACACCGTTCCTGCTCCGATCACCGGTTCCCCCAGAATCCCCCATTCCAGCAGTGACCGTCGGTTCTCCTTTCCCATCACTCGGTCCACCTATCACGGTTCCGTCCGTACCCACTCCTGGGATTCCGCCAGTCACCGGTCCCCAATTTCTGCCAGAAACCGGTCCTCTTGTTTCCGCGTGGTCCAACGTCACCACTGCCATTTCACTTCCAAAGATTTCCGCATACAATGTCTGGCAGTTCGACATTGCTGCTGCCTTCGTGCTTGTTTTCCTAGGACTTCTTCCTGTGCTATACCATCATCAGTCCTCTTGTGCGGACTGTCAGCACAAGGCAACTGAGGTAGTGCTCGGGTTCCGAGCATTACCTTAACATGATGGATGCCCAGTTTCACTATTACTACCAGTTCGATGCTCCTGCTTCGAGGAACCGGTCCCTTACCGCTGTCACACTTTGTTGTCTGTCTGCAACACCTCTTATCGACTCCTAATATTCTGTTTTTCGTTCAAGACCAGCTACGACTCCAGTTCCTCTGTGCTGAACTTTTCGTCCTCAAACTTTTTGTTTGTGCGCCATGACTCCGCTTGCCCACACGGACTATTCTCCACTTGGTTCCCCGTCTTCAACATACATAAACCAGACTCTGCATACTTAATGCCCGCTGTTTCCGACCTCCTTGGTCTCCCTAACGTTTCCCTGTTCCAGCATGAGTACTCCGAACTCTCATCCTTCCCCGGTTACTTCGATGATCCGCCACTCCAGCCAACAGTCCACAGGACGAACGTTATTCCCTGCACACCATTCACCGCCAGTCACCCTATGCCTTCCCCTGAAGATGTCATCTTTGTTCTACCTGGTCACGGATCTACTCGAGGTAATGTGTTTTGTCATTTCCTTCTTATGCACTCAACTCATTCCTCGGACCCAGAACACAGCCTTCTTCCGACTTCCAGTCTTCCGTCCGGTTCCCCGTTGTGGTACACCAGGCACCGTCCTTACATCCAGGCTCCTTTTCAACAAGCTACGATCCACCTTGGTCCGACGGCCGGTTCACAGAATCTGCCATTCTGGGGTTGCTGACTCGCAGAATGGGTACTTGTCGACCTTGATCCCCCCCTCCATTTTTGACGAGATCTTGCTAACAATAAAAGACAGGTAATGTATATTATTCATGGCAACTAAAACCTGAAACTTACCAGGGGCGCTGATTTAAGTGTGTTTTTATTGCCTAAATGAAAATATACATTACCGTTACCTGCCCGCCTCCCCTCTCGGGACCAAGATTTCTTGAGAGGAAGAAAGGTGATGAATGCCGCAACTCGAGCGTTTATATATGGAAGCCTGCACTGACGCATGTGCAAAGAAGAGGGAGCTGCGAGCCCGGCAGCGAACCCAACTTTTCATCGCTAGGGATTGAGCCACAAACTGGAAAGAATTGCTAACAATAAAAGACAGGTAATGTACATTTTCATTTAGTCAATAAAAACAAACTTCAACCAGGTACCCCTGGTAAGTTTCAGTATTTATTACAAAACAGCTTAAATATTTAGCCATGATTAATCATATAATATACAAATCCATGTTAGACTGCGCCAATAAAAAGACATGTTTTAGATCTGTTAAGTGTCTGTATCTTGCAGGATCATCAGGATAGATAAAGAAAGCAAATATGTTTTTCACATGTACCTGAAAATTTCTCCAGCTTTTGTGTTGTTTGAGATGTCGCATTTATAAAGTGGCTTGGAGGCATTGTTCGGGTCATACAGACCTGCAGCTTCACACAACGCTTGATGAAATTGAAACTGAAGAATGTGACCGACAAAATACCTAAAGAATACTCCATTTGTTTAATATCTTTAGGAACGTGGTACTACTGTATTAGGTAAGAGTTGAAAGAATTTCTATGTGCTCCATGGAAATATTTCTGCTCCATTTACCTTATGTATGGAGTGTCTGTCGCGACATGGAACTTTGCACCAGGGTCGAAGTCCGCTTCTGATCGACTGCACGCTGGTTCTACTCCTTGATATAGCTGCCTGCAATAATTCTATTGATTGAATGTTGAAGCCAACTGTACAACTAGTTAATGTTTAAGCGCATATTACCTGAGGTACCACCACTTAGCATTATATTCGTCAGGAATAATGCTTCCACTGAACACTTTCCATCGCCATTGGTCCAGCACAAAACCAAATGGTAGAAAAGCAACTTTTTTAAGAGCCACTTGCATCAGGGCATTGAGGGCTGTTTCTGTGAAAGAAAGGGCAATTTACTACAATCACATCATGTTTTTAAATCTGTTATGCTAATCGTAGCGATTTATTGACATCCAACCGTGGCCACATTGCAACTATGTACAGCACCTTTGAAGGAGAGTGGCAAACTTTGTTATGGAAATCCTATCCACCGACCTCTAAAATGCAGTCTATCAACCTGCCAGAGAAAAGGGGGGAAA
>JAHWFP010155211.1:0-11650 GCA_023313725.1 Lithobius niger | reverse complement strand
AAAAAGCACCCTCTTCCAACCCTGGCCTCTCCAACACCAGCTTTGTCTAGTCCCCGAGAGGCCCACCCCTTGCATCCAACCACCCAACCACCCACTCGCGCAATGTAGCCCAAGCTCAGGGAAGTGTACTGTGAGGGGGGAAAGGGGAAGAGCGAAAGGGGGGGGGGGGGGGGGGGGGGGGGGGAGTGGTATTGTGGCTGCTCGGTGACAGTAAGCATTGCGTTCCAAATCAACAAACGTTACAATTTTACGTTCGAAAATCTCTAAAAGAAAAAAAAAAAAAAAACTGAAAAACTGAACAAAACTGCCGTTTACGATTAATAACAATATTTCGAAGCACAACAAAATGTAAGGTGGTAAAGTATCTTCCTACCAGAGGATTGCAATTGCGCTAAGGGCTTGTAACGGACTTGCAGGGGAAAAAAACCATAGCTTCTTCTTACCCATTTGTAGCAAGGGAATAAATCCTGCGTCATTTTGTTCCTTCATATCCTATTTTTTTAGTTTTACTGTAATTGGCTGGAAATTTTCGAGCTGACCTGTATAAGGGCGGATTTACGCAACGACTCGCCTTTGCATTCTCGCAGCTAGAATTTAATCACAATGGCAAAGTTGTCGTTGCCATGGTAACAACGCTACCTGGATTAGCTAAATCAGACGTCGTTTGAGTAAATGTTTTATGTCGGATAATCCGTGACAGTAAGATAAAGAATTCCTCCTGACGAAATTTTCTCAGTCGCTTCCGAACTCGTATTATTCAACGTTTTCGTTGCGATGCGAAATGACTAAAACCACCGCCATGTTGGATTTTCAGATAATTTCTAGCTTCTAGCTGCGAGAATGCAAAGGCGAGTTGTTGCGTAAACCCGGCCTAAGAGCTGTAAACAATGATTATACAGCGGAAGCATTTGGCGGGTGGTTATCACGTGGGTCAGGTGGGCATCAATGAAGCCCACAAAGAAACATAATTGACAGTAGGTTTTAATATACATATTTGAATTTCAAAAAAAGCAGTTCAAGACGGCTATTTTCTTTTTCTCTTTGGGAATTGATTTGTAGTCAATTTTTTTTTAAATCTGCACGTGTAGAAGTAATTTTCAGTGAACTTTAGCAAGCACTAACAAAGAACTAACTTTGATGTTCTCTAGCCCATTTTTCAGTGATCAATGATGCTAGAAAATCTAACCGCTAGTGCTTAATAACGAAATCATATTACGTGATGCAGATATTATTCCCGGAATTAAATTAGGCTTACTTTTCTTATTATACTTACACTTATTACGTGTTACTTGTATTAATGATTTTATATTAATGTTTACTTATGTTTAAAAAACCCGTTGAAAACTAATCGAAGAAAAAAAAAAACGAAATAAATAAATAAATAAATTAAAAACAGTACAACCGAGGAAAAAATGGTGTGTACTAAATTTTTCCAACCGTCATACTACCGACTTCAAAACTTGAACTTCAAAAATTATTGTTCAGGCTAGTACACTTCTAACATATTTTTAAGTTCCTGGTACTTAACATGTTTATTCCACCAGTAAGAACAAAACAAATTAAATTATACAAATACTGTACAGTGTCCATAAATGATTCACCACATAAAAAAAAAAAAAAAAAAAAAAACAGATATTGAAAAACGGTAAAGTGCCAACTGTTTATCAACTCAAAAACTATTTTTTAATAAAATTTCTGGTGATGGTGGCCTCTTAATAAACCTCCACATTCGCCTCTTTTCTTTCTTAACAACCAGGGTAACAAACACGGTGTCAGTAGTTATGCGGTAGGAGCCATCATCACCAGAAAATTTGTAAATACAATCTTTTTAAGTTAATAAGTAGTCGGTACTTCACAGTTTTTCAATATCTGTTTCTTTTTTTTTTTATTTAATATTTTATGGGGTGAATAATTTGTGGACGCCCTGTATTATTACTACCAATGCCTTTAAATGTAATCAGGCCTACTTTTTTTAAACTTTACACTATTATATAGATTTGCAGTTTATTTATCCACATTGCATTGCGTCCGTTGGACTTGTGTAGGTTGCATTATATTTACATACATTACATGTATTCCATATTTGTGTTATTAAAGGTCCTACATTTATCCAATAGTAAAATAAAAAGCATAACAACAACATAAACGATTCCTTGACACACTATTTTCCAATACCTATATTTTTACAATACAGGGTATCCCAAAAGTCCGAGAATACCCTCACAACTTTTTAAAGGATTGAAAGAAAATAGTGAAACTCTGGCAATGTAAGCTTAACCGCAAAAGATGTTGTAGATGTGATCGAACTAAATTGAACGAAGCATTTTGCTGCCACCTACGTCCCTTTACGACGACGTTAGCATGAGTAAGAAGGATGCAGAGAAAATTTCTAATGCTTGACCGGCTACCGTTTTGGATGGGCTCGTCGTATCGAAGCTATCGTTGCGGCAATTTACTCGCCTATAATGAAGACCTTTCAAATAAGGTATTCCTTTACCCCCCCCCATTCCATTGAAAATTTTCAAGTTGGGCCCCTGGGGACCCCCCCCCTCAAGGGGGGCTGGCGTAATGCCGGTAAACAAAAAGGTAGATCCTTTAACCAAACTTACATTGCCAAAGTTTCACTATTTTCTTTCAACCCCTTAAAAAGTTGTGAGGATGTTCTAGGACTTTTGCCCTGTATATAATTTTTCTATATCATTTTGTTAGTCAATTTTTTTTTATTATTATTATGTTTTATTATTTTTTAATAACTAGTTTTTACTTCTTACTTGATCTGTTTAAATCCTGTCAGGATCATAAGATTATTGGGTAGCTGATTAAAGGTCCAAGGAATGTAATATTGTGTATTGTGTAATTTGCATGCCATAGCGGCAGAGGCAGTAATAATTGGTATGCGGAACGTCTCTTAGTACATGACATGTTAGTGAGAAATTATGGAAAGCGCGTGTCACCGCAGGAGGAAGAGGAGGAACGCCACAGGAGGGAGCTTTTCTATTCATTAGCAAGCATTACGACGTTATTTGCCTTTTAGTCGCTCCATCACAAAGACTTGGAAGACTCAATTTCCAAGGTCATAAAGAAAACCGCACGGAAAAAAAATAAACGAAAGAAAAGTCTTGATCTGCAATTCAGATCTAGTGCCATATTTCAGCAGTATGCCTTATGCGTTAGCGCTACCAATTCCAGCTAAGTCGGCTAAAGCTTGTAGCACACTACTCCGTTCCGTCACGACACGTCACGTCGCAGGCCGTCAATTTCTGTTTAAATTAAAATCATGTAAATTACAGGATCCGCGTATGTTGCTCCGTCCCGTTCCTTGAAGACCCGTCGGCTGACGAACGGAGTTAAAAACTGATCACATCGGAGAAGTGTACGCACCAGCCGTCAGACGACGGCCGTCGTCGTTGTCGTCCGTCATGTGCCTGTGCACAACGCCTTTTCCCTGCTAAATACAGATGTGAACGTATTTCAGTTGCCTTCTGGGCTTAAATGTGATCATGCCCGAGCTTAAAGAAATAATCTAATTTACTGCGACTTTCTGTAATTGCCTGATTAAGGTACAAGTCCTTCTTCATTTGCACTGCCAATTTGGGCGCGATCAAATTAAAAAGCTCAGTGGAGTCGACTGAAGTAACGTGCGCGGGACCATCCGTTGCCGTCAGTCGTCGGAACTGGACGGAAAGGAACGGAGCAGTGTGCTACAAGCTTTAGTTTTAGTTCGTTGGTCGTGCGAGGGAGGCTGAATTAGGTCGTGTCAGTGTGTTTGTCTGTTTAGCGCACGATGACGTTCGCAATTTGTTCTGATGCTGAAATTTCATGATGAAGCTGTGCATGAAAGAAACGGGTCGAAGTCGAAATTTCTACCTGAACTCTTTTCGAAGCCACCAAGCCCAACTATTTGTACATTTCACCAAAGGGAGTTAGTGGGTGCCTGTTTTTCCCCGCCTAAATCCTTAAGCCAAGGTTACAACGAATGAAAAGAACAAAAAAAAAAAAACAGTTGTGAGCTCTTTTAAAAGGTCAACAGAAACTTCAAATTTGACAGAAGAATTATTTTGAATTTTTTTATGCTCTTTCGTATACATTTGCAGCACAGCTGTGGCTTTCATTGTTTCAGGAGAATGAACAAATTAAAATAAAACAACCTTGAAAGTAGATACTTAGCATATTTTCTTGTTTTTTTTTTTAAATAACAGAGGAATGATTCTAAAAGGTGAATCGAACCTCGAGTTTTGCAGCTATAGCATTTTAGTATTTTTTAAAAATTTTTTCATATACGTTAAGAATCTGCTTCCAATGAGTTAGTTGAGGCTTGCGTGAAAGGGAAAAAAAAACTGTGGAAAGTAGGGCTAAGCCAGCATTTTACTCATCCGATCAACGGTGTCAGTAGAAACTGAGTGGCTCTCACAAAACTTGAAACGAAATTACCACTGAGAATTACGAGCACAATTTCGACAAATAGTTGTGTTCTCAAGTAAGAATTGTTGTGTTCTCCTTGATAACGTAATAAAAAGAATTTACTGTGAATATAAAAAAAAACTAAATAAACAAGTAAACTGATAAACGTAAATTCCTGAACAAATGAAAATAAAGGCATTGCGTATGCTAGACCGAACCCAGATCACGTACACACGTGAATAATCGCATAAACGCCGATTTAAAAAAAATCGGCGTTTATGCGATCATTCACGTATGTACGTGATCTGGGTTCGGTCTAACATACGCAATGCCTTTATTCTCATTTGTTAAGCTGGAGTTAAGCCTAAATACCCTCCTTGAACAGAAGTAAGATTTGCAAATGAAATATAACTGTTACGGCCCACCCCCCTTTTTTTTTATTGAATTAATTTAAACAGCCCATGGGCGTTTAATAGGCGATTTACGATAAAACTGCAGACGTACGATGCAAACGTATTTCTAGTGCTAAACTGCCTTTTCTGAATCAACCATTTGACCACGAACCACACAATGAAACCTGGAGACGGAAAAAAAAAATTATCACTATTACAAACTCCCAAGTCTAAAGGCTCACCTTCAATTTAATGCTGGACAAAGCAACACATCTGTTCAAAAGGCTGGACTCGGTTGCCTAGGCTACTCCCCACCTACCAACTGCATTTGTCCAGCATCACGTTGCGCGTATTGACCGGCATGGTCGTAGGCGGTCGCCAGGCGCTGACCACCGACAATGACCAGGTCGCATTCCGCTCGGCGCCGACCACTGGGCAACCAATCTCCCACGCCCCTCCTCCCCCGCCCGTCGCCTGGCAACCCCCGGTCAACCGCCCTATCTGCTGGACGATGGCCAGAAAACCCGCCTTCGCGTTCGCCGCTTATCAACTGCTGAACAAAGGCTGACCAGTGGCCACTCGCCGATAGGCTCATTACCAAGGGACATTATAGAAACCGGTTGATTTGCTCCATTCAAGTTTATAGGCGTCAGAAAAAAGCAATAAAAAGAAAAATCGATCCCCCTGCTACGTAATGCCCGGCCGCAGTAAGATATCACTTGTGTTGACTACGCGTTCGAAATAATTATGACCGCCTTAAAGACGCCGGTTCACCATTTCGATAGCGTTCTTCATATTCTAAACACAGCATCCACGTTCCAGATTCGCCGTCACCTAATAGGCTGATGTGGGTCACGTGATCTCGTTCTAGTTATGAAAATTTGCGGCGCTGCAGCCAAGTGTTGTTCCCTTTTTTAATTTACCGCTATTTTCTTTATATTGCTCGAAGATTCTACGGTGCTGTATTAGGAGTTAAAAAGGAGAAAAGGCGCCTTTAAATGCCATTTTCTGGCTTTTCCGTTGAAGAGCGGTTCAACACAGGGCCGTACCGGAGGATAGCAGATTGGGGTGGGGTTAGCACTTCCATTTCGCCAAATCAGAACTCCACATTAAAATTTTGCTAAGCAGTTTTGTGAATTGCAGTGGTACCTGTTTAGCGTCCCTTTCCCAGGGTACATTTTCACTTCAGCGAATAAAATACGGTACTCAATTCGGTTTTTCACTTTTAGTTTTGACAGCTATAAGCAGGATTCTGGTACCGCTACTTAGTTAATAATTTATTTTTTATTTTTTATTAATTAATAGGCGTGTCGTCATAGCTAACAAAACCAACAACTCAATTATCAGCTTTGCCAGCTATCCGTAATTTTTCCCATTGAGGGGAAAGCCCGCCCCACACATTTTCACCAATTAAAGGGACCTCTCTTTGCTTTTCCTGATCTGGCCGGTAGGTTACGGACCTGCATTTAAATGAATCCCTTAAAAAGAACTTGGACAACTCTTACGGTATAGAGAAATCTGTGAAATTACGCGAACTTGAAAACAAAGTCCAATTTTAAGTGAAAATGACACACCATTCATTGGCACGATGAAACCGTATTTGATCCAACAACCTCCTGATCAGTTTGTCACCATGACTATAGTTATTGTGTGGGCGGCGAATCTTGAGTCCTGGAAGTATTTTATGAGCGGCTACGTCTTCCTGGAGGGGCGGCTTTAATCGACGGCCGCCATTGTTTTTGTAACCATCTTGGATATCAACAAGGCACTCTGCTGCCAAAAACGTACAATTGATTATCTGTGTACGTTCTGCGGCGAACTCAAGATAGGTCGCGCACACTTTAGTAATCCTTCTTCTTTTGGTAGGCTACATACCTGCACAACTCATACCAGCCTCAGGGCCCCCGAACGAAAATGAATTCTTTACTTTGAAAAAAAAAAGCTCTTTTGTGGTACACTAGTTTTTTATTTGATAATAATGAACTGTATTTAAAAAATGAATTTCGAGTCTTCTCATCCATCCATTCCCCTATCATTAAAAATAATATGGTGGCCCATACAAAACTCAAGAGCTAATAAATGTTTGAATCCAAATTTTTTCCAAGTTTTTTTTCCCAAAAGAAGTGAAAATAGCCCCTCCCCCGACTGGAGTATACGAAAAAGTCGTCCCTATTTTCATTGTAATAAAGAAAATTTTAAATATTAGAAAAAAAGTATAGACTTGGACGTTTTTCAGCTCGTGCGTTTTTTATGAGCCATCCTATACCTGGAGAAGGGGTCCCCAAGGGCTAATTTGCCACCGACCCCCACCTAACGTAGTGACGCCAATGATTATTATATTATAATTATTATATTATTATTATTATTATATGCACCTAACAATATGTGATTCTGGAGAAGTATTTACTATGTCTGCTTATTATGTTAACTTTCTGCCACGTCTTCGACTAAGGTAGCTCGGAATTATGCAAAATCTGCAACTATGTCTTTGTCATTGTTGGACCGAATACGGGGCAGACGTACTTGCAAATCGCACAGACCTTTTGCCACTATTTATTTAAAATTGTTGGTCCGCAAACTTATGTTGGATCTCTCTTTCAAGGTCAACAAGTTGTAAACAATACAAGCAAACAGCTACAACACACTTTTAAAATAAGTATTAGTTTTCGTAGCCTTAAAACATACTCTTTTCTATTCCAGAAGGCCACGAAATATCGGGGTGGGTGTCGCCATCTTAGGCGGAACCACTCGCCTACAGCCCACTGAGATAACATTCGAGAAAAGTGAGGCCCACGGGGTCCCAGGCTATGCTTGGACCCATGGTAATCACCAGCTGTGAGCACGCTGATATTTTTGCTACAGAGTTGGCAGTCTACCTCTACCCTTGTGTTAGGGATGAATGATATGCTATAGCTGCCATCCATTTCTACAGTCAGGTGATGTAAACGAGATTTTAGTTTGGTTGCTTAGGTAGGTGGAATGTCCACAAAATGCTTTGCCAAAACTTTGCGTTTTTTGTGTGTGCTTCACTTGTTGTTTTATTTGTTCATACCTCGTTTGTTGAATTACTACTACAAGAGAGTGGCCAGATCAAGCTGCGACAAACTGTCACGTCCAACGGTGAACCCCCCCAGGCAGAGTCCACTTGGACCCGTCGGTCGTGCGGGCCACCATGGATGCTATCAGTTCCCCTCTGCATCATCATTTCTAATGAGGGACACGGCGTCCCAGGTCAGTCTGGACAATACAAGACAAGACAGGAAGCCCGGCTTAGTCCACCTGCAACCGATACCATCTTGACACCCATGATGAATCCTTGCTACCCTGACAGGCCCTTCGTTTTTTATGGCCCAAGAATGACCGGACCTAGCGTCTGTCTCTTCTGTCTTGTCTGGTTTCGTTCAGCGGGAGACAGAATTAGAAATGAAAGGAATCAGTAACACGGGGAGCACACCTAGGCTTTGTATCTAAGTGTTTTTTTTTCTGTTGGATATTTTTTTTGTACTGGATGCTTTTTATCTGCTTACTATAAAGCTAAGTTTCGCAGCAAAAAATTTAGACTAGTACCGCAAGAACCCCCATGCTGACATCGATTATGCTCATGGTAAGGTCGACTGAGATGAATGCGGCTGTATCTCGGCTGGCAGTTCCAGATCACTCACTTCCTTACCATTGAGCATTCCTCTTCTAGTTGCATTTTGATGCATCTAAGTCTTTGGAGGGACATATAACAACAAACCTTTCAAAATCCTGGCTCCAGGTAGCCATGGTGAAAGGTTTGTCGCCACATGTCCCTCCAAGGACTTAGATGCATCAAAACACATCAGTATTAGAGGAATGCTCAGTGTGAAGAAAACTGAGTGATCTGGAACTACAACCGAGATACATCCGGATTGCATCTCAGCCGACCTTGCCATGTTCATAACTGACGTCTGCACAGAAGTCTACCTTGCTCGAAACACTCTTGTTTAATCAATCATTTCTGAGCTAGCGTAATTATTATTCTTTTTTCAAATATCTTGTGTTTGTACGAACTGAACGTTCATTTTTGCTTTTACTATTCATCAACACACACGCAACCAAAACCAGTTTGAAATTCCAATATGACAAATCACGCTTGTCGCGAGTCTCTTAGTAGGACGACGATATTTCCGCAGTAGCAAGTCTTTTTTTTTTTCATCATGCGACATGCTCGTAAAAGAAATAGCGTTGCAACTGTTTTGAACTCGATTTATCTTTTGTTGTGGAGTCTGGATCCGCCATTAGAGACAATATTGCAGGATGTTTACGTTAGTCAGGTATCGTATCAAAAACAAAACAAGAACCGCCAACTTCAGAATGGCTCAGCCCTTTAAAAGTGCACAAAATTCAATAAAAATGAGTGATATCACCACACCAAAATATTCGCCAAGTTAATCGCACCAACTAATAGTTCGAAGATTAAATAAAAACTATAGAACATTGCTACTTTCGATACAGCAATGTTCAAATTTTCATTTAACGTCCAAAGTATTATTCGGTGCGATAGACTTTTGGCAAATGTTTTGGTGTGTTGATATCACTCCATTAAAGTGCCGAACCATTCTGAACTTAGCCGACCCTTTTTACCAGGTTTGGTTTTTGATATGATATCACTTCTTTTTTTTTAATTGTGTATTACACTCAACTCAACTAGTCTGCACATGTGTAACAATGCACCACGTCAACCATAGCTAGAGGGCCATTTCCCCAATATTTAAATTTCATATCACTTCTTTGAAAGGCCGAATCATTCTCAACTTAGTGCCTCTTTATCAGTTTTTGGTTTTATTTTATTTTAATTTAATTAATTTATTTTTTATTTAGTTCATATCTATAGGTGTGTCTTTCAGTGCTATTTTACTGTTCAATAACAGTCAGATTTGAGAGTGGATTGTTTTTACTCTTACATCAAAGTTCTTGGTAATCTCAACTAAACCATGCGCAATGGCTGTTTGCCGTGACGTCACGATGAGTTAGCCAATGACGAACGAGAACAACGGCTGTTTGGCCGTCTGATTGGACCAGCCCATTCACGTGATATGCACGTCACAGCAAACAGCCATGGCGTGTGGTACAAGAAGGCCCTGAGGACGTGGGAAAACTCAGTTCCTCATAGGCGAATAATTAAACAACATGAACCGTAATTTTACTGTATTAAAAACGGGAAACAAATTACCATTTCTTTGTACTGGTAATTTTCGGTTTTAGTTTTAACAATGTACATTTGGTTGCCGCACATTTTTTAGTTTATCGGGTGACCAGTAATGATATCCGACGTATTTTCTTTCATCACAGGAAAGTGTCTTTGGGAGTTTCAGCAGGCCACATGGGTTTAATGTTGCTTTTCAGGCTCTTTATCTTGGATGTCACCCTAAAATATTCGTAAGCATAATCATAAGCTGACTTTAAAACCCGTTGAAACCATGCATAATCGAGATAAAATTTGCAAACTAACCTTACTGTTTAAAAGACAATATGTTAAAAAAATATCTATGTGTTATTATATTCGACATTGACGCATAGGCCTATTTCAGAATAACTATAACGAGCTCATGCATAAGCATTGGTTCTCTACCGGCTTTACATGTCATTCCGATTTAATTTAAGATTTTAATTAAAGTTCTTTGCCTCTGTTAACAGATAAAACTGGTTGGTATAAATTATTTATCGGTTAAGACACGCTTACCTCTTCTCACGTGGAAAGTTAAAAAATCAGTAGCAGCAAAGACACAAAAGCACTTCAGAAGTTAGAACACTGCTTTTTAAAATACCTCTCGTACGGCCTAGACAGAGAATTGTGATAATCCCAGACTTATCGGCGTGACATGTAAAAACTTCCAGACTCGAACGGAGTTTGAATCACTTAAACACTGAATTTCGGCGCTATCTTCGATACTCATCTGAAAGAGGGTCATTTCTTGATCCGGGCTATGTATAGCTCTGTCCGTTCTGCATTCACAAGCATGGGGGCAAGGTTTCTTTCCAAACAATACGAGTTTAAAAAAAAAACCGTAGGAACAGAAAAGGAATAAAGAAAAGAAAAGGGAGGGAAAAAAAACTTCTCTCCTTCCTCTCTCCCTCAGCCTCGGTGTTCTATTTCTCGACCGGACCACCAGTGGCGCTATCTTTTTTCTCGCCCACCCTACCCCTTAACTTTAAAAAATGGAAAGTCTAGGTAGCTGGCCTTTGTCCCTCCAGGAGTGGGTTGGTGATTACCCAGTGGAGGGGAACAATAAGCCGGGACCGGTCACTCGGCTTCTTTCCTCACTGGGGCCACAATGGCTGCGGCCACGGTATTTGAGGCATGCAACGCCGTTGCCCGGCAACAGCAGTCTCCACGTGGAGTCTGAGAGAGAAGCAGACGGCTACCGGACCCCTTACTGCCCCGCCGTGCGCTAGGCATCGTGGGAAAAAAATGCGCTGTGGTGGTAGTTATGGCAACGCAGGTCACCTTGTTTTGCTGCGCTGCGGCGCCACTGTAGAGTCTTTCCTATGAAACAAAATGGCGACCAGGAGTTGTTGGGACCCGGAGTTGTTTGGCCTTGCACGTGGTGTGTAAGGAAGAGTTGGAAAACTTTAACAACAGAATGATGACAAAAGAGGAACATGCAGAGAAGGATGATGAAAACAATGTTAAAATTAAAGAAAAATATACGGTTACACCTTTTTTACTATGTGAACTAGTCACTGGAGCAAAAAATAGTATTCGACTGAATTGTGCCGATGCCGATGAAAAGCTGGTGGGAGAAAAAAAAATATCGGCCAGTTACCGATGTATTGCCGATGGTTGACCACATAACATTAAACTTTACAGTTAGGGAATTTAAATCAGATAC
>JAHWFP010155210.1:0-15623 GCA_023313725.1 Lithobius niger | reverse complement strand
TTAATCTGTAGCCAGTGTATTGGGATAAACGTTTGGCCATTACCTCGATTCTATCCAAAAGTGGAGCGTGCTTAAATCTGTACACCAATGGATTTGCTGACTGCACTGTCATGATCATCACATTAAAATCGCATCTTTTTAAAATTCATCATAAGGTGGATAATTTCACGTTTCCAGAATTATTGGTAAGTTGAGCGTTGTAATATTTTTTGTCGTACCTTACCGTAGTGACTTATTCAGTACAAAAAAATTATCACTTAATGCTGATGAGCTGATATGACATCGTACTAGGATAGTTTAGTTACATGCTGCATGTATCGGTCTGAAAAAAATGCCTTTGTGCGTGCATAAACCTTTGGGCTATGGAACAAATTTTGACACGTCGTTTGCTCCACTTACCCCACTGTAGTTTTCTGTGCATTCATACAGCAGAGCGCTATCTTTTTGTAGACTGCCGAGTATTCCACCATCAACCGTCATGGTGAAACAAAATTCTCCATCGTAGAAACACAAATCGCAAAATGCCGATTGTTTTGTTGTATTGGGTGAGTGCATGTTGTGGCGTGTCTAGTGGATTTCTGAGTTGAATGGAAACCCATTTTGGGGTTTTCGAGCAGGTGCATTTTTATCTTCCCTCCAATTACAATTCTGTTTATTTGAATTTTCAAATTCATTAAGTACTCACCAGAAGCCAGAAGTTTCTGGGGCCCTAACGCAGACCCTGTTGGAAGGAAAGGACCACAAATTATTTGTAGGACATCGCTTTCAGAAAATTCTACCGCCCCCCTGCGTGCCAACTTAAGAGCTCTCAATATCGCTGCGAAGCGTTGAGCATGATTGCTTCCCAAAACCAACAATAAGACGTCAGAGAATGACATCTCAGAGCTCAATACACACACTAGGAACGCGGTGTTCTTGAGGTCGCTGTTGAGTTTAGAGATGTATGTATAACACTCCTCATTCTTAACTAAATTTCTTTTAACGTTCTGGTAATACACAATGCTGTCTTTCATTTCTTGTTTTAATAAACAGGCCAGCAATTAAATATTAAACATGTCCGACGGTTCGTGTTTACTTTTTTTTTTCAGTAAAGAAAGTTGAGAAATGCGAACTGACTGGAGACCTCGTAAACTGGGACGACAGCGTTTGGGGACTGTCAGGTCACATTCAAGTGGCACAATCTACCGCCCCCTGTGGACAAACAGCAGTAGCAGTTAATGATGATCCAAAATAAAAGGTAAAATAGATTCAGCAAGCTTGCCGAGTTTTGACAACTGTGAAATACAGATTTACACTCTGAAGGTAACGTACACCGATGTATTGGACATTGAATTTTTAACACTTTGAACGTCGTACTGATTTCTGCATACGGATTAATCCTGGCAGATGCTAATGCCCGGGCAAACATCTTTCTCTTGTTGAAATAGCAAACAATTGCTTAGTTTGAGCACATTTCTAAGCCATAGTGTTCGAATGAGGCAACTTTCTCAGGCAACAAGGCTAAATCGTAAAATTGAGATTTCATCCAGGAAAAAACACTGCATAAATGCTTGTGTGGCAAAGAAGTGATCAAAATTCAATGCCCAATACTGTACATATCACTTGTGTACCAGCTCAGCCTCCTCGCAGCAATACGCAATTCGTGTGGAGGGCACATAGCGCACAGTGATGTGTACTACCAGAGCACAGCATTTTCAGAGTGTCCCAAAATAACAAAAATATGCAAAATCAGTAAACGAGGAAAAAGTATGTTAAGGCATGGTGCTGTGATCAGCTTTTTCTGACGCCTGGTTTCGGATGCTAGGATCTGGTGTAACTACAAGGGTGCCCATGGACTAGGTGGCCAGTAGTCATTGCGGCCAAAAAATGCTGTGACTGCGTCCATTTTACCCTGAATTGTTCTCGATCACGTAGTGGAAAATGAATACAGAGCAAGCATTGTCGCCCTGTTGTCTCCTGCATGCCGCCAGAAATCCAATTGGCCACCGCGATTGACTGGCCAAGGCAGCCAAGTGTGCATTGTTACGGAAACCGTAAGCAGTCTCATTGGCCGCAGCGACTTGGTCGCACGGCCTGGCCAAAGCCTAAGAAACGGCGGACTGATTTTGAATGCCCTCTTTTCACAGTTTGTATTCGATTCAGCACGCCTGCAATGGGTGTCATGGATTTTGAATTTTTGCTGTGAGATGCTGTTTTTTCCCTTCGTTTGATCACCTCTGTAGTTTGCTTCACTTTGTGTTTGCATGACGTCACGTTCCCCTTCACGTCGTTGCAAAAAAAAATACTTTAATATCCCACTCGTAGAATTTAACAGTAACTGTGCAGAGTCTACAAGTATGATATCCAAATGTTTTTGCACTAGTATTGCAAGGAAGCATTTGCAGCCCGTGCGAGAAACAGCATTGAGCTGGGCGATGAAACACACAATTTCTACCCCATTCACAATTTCTACGCTGATCACAATTTCTACCCCAGTCACAATTTCTACGCTGGTCACAATTTCTACGCTGGTCACAATTTCTACCCCAGTCACAAGTTCTACTCTGGTCACAATTTGTACCCCATTCACAATTTCTACGCTGATCACAATTTCTACCCCCAGTCACAATTTCTACGCTGGTCACAATTTCTACCCATCACAATTTCTACGCTGATTACAATTTCTACTCCAGTCACAATTTCTACGCTGGTCACAATTTCTATGCTGGTCACAATTCTACCCCAGTCACAATTTGTACGCTGGTCACAATTTCTACCCCAGTCACAATTTCTATCCCAGTCACCTTGGCTTGAAGTTGGCCTTTGGTCTGCTTCATGGTCGCATCAATGCTGTTGCACGTGGAGTTACCACTTGCCTGGGCTACTAGTACGAGTAATATTTTTCACAGCTGTTTATTAGGTTAAAAACCTATGAAGCATATTTTTAACGTATGTATGTATGTATTGGTTAATAATATTTTTCACAGCTGTTTATTAGGTTAAAAACCTGTAAAGCATATTTTTAACGTATGTATGTATGTATTGGTTATCCTTGAAAACAGTTACGACCACTCGATCCATGATTGGCCACATGAACTCGCAACCGAGAACTAGAGATGGAACACGGGGTGGCTGTGTGATAGGCATTTCTTCGTTAAGCCCTAACAGCGTCCTTTTACGCCTCCCCTTATTTATTTGTTGTGGTGAAGATATACGATGGGGTGGCATGGAGCAATGGCCACAATTTAAAAAAACCTAATCCACATCATGTAGAATTTTCATGTAATTTGGTAGAATATACAGTGAAGGCACGTGGGGGGTGATGTCCACCATTAAAAAAAAACATCATCCACATCATGGAGAATTTACATATAATTTGGTAAAATGTATGTACCACAACATGGGTGGGTTGCCCTTGGGTTGATATTGTGTAGGAGGTGCCAGTGGAGTAACATTGTGGGAGGTACCCCGTGGGGTACATTGTACAGGAATCTCCCATGGGGTGATGTTGGTGATATTCATGTCCATGTGTGTGTGTGTCTGTGTGTGTGTGTGTATATATGTTACTGCATAATTATTTTTGTCCGAGCCCTGAAACGGGCCAAACTTTGTTCAAGATATGACACCAACGCTATGGTGTCTTGCTGAACTGCAGCAGGTTCTAGGCGAATATCCCCCTGGTAAAAAGCCCCCTGGAAAATATCCCCTCCGGAAAATATCCCCCTGGTAAAAAGCCCCCTGGAAAATATCCCCTCCGGAAAATATCCCCTCCGGAAAATATCCCCCAGAAAATATCCTCCAAAACTAGTTTCCCCCGGAAAATATCCGTCCTACAAAAAAAAAGGTACGAATACAAAACGAAAATAAATAAATCGTTAGGTTAGAAGACGAAATGATAATAATTATCTTAAGGCCTCTGCCTATCATAACTGCTGGAAATTTTCTGCCGTAAAATACTAACTCTTTAATATCAACATCCACCGAATAAAAATCTGCTCTCCCCCTTCCCCCTTCCTTCCCCCCAAAAAAGAACGCTGAAGTTGGAAAACACGCTCCAAATATGTAAAAAAATTTGGATGGTAACATCCAACTCTTGAGTGAAAACTGTGATGCCACTCTTCAATTGAATTATTTGTGCGTGGAAGCTCTGATTGTGCGCGCAAGTGCATCTTCGAGAACTGGATGCAGTAAGTAGGCTTTGGAACTGTTACAAAACTGTCTACAACACAGTCACAAGGCAGAACGGCAAGTGGAGGAGCCATACGATAGTGCAGGAGAGGTGATAGTTATCTCTATATTCTGTTTGCAACCTCCTTATCCTTTTTTTTTGCAGGGGAAGAGGAGGGGGGGGGGGGGCGGCCCCAAGGCATGACTAAACTAAACTGTAACTAAGAACTATCACTCACCACTCGCTGCTGGAAAATACTACGAATGAAACTTTTTTAATATCAGTTTCATTCCTAGTATTTTCCAGCAGTGAGTTTCCAGCAGTTATAAGTTTCCGGCTTTAGGATTATTATCGTTCTCTAACCTAACTTATTTATTTCTGTTTTGTGTTTTTACTTTTTTATAGAGGGGGGGGGGTGTTTGTACTTTTTTATAGGGGGGATATATATAAATTGGTATTGGGGATATTTCCTGGGAGATATTTTCCGGGGAAGGGGGAATAGAATGGGGGATATTAACGGGAGATATTTCCACCATGGGGGTGTTCGCCTGTTACCACTGCAGCAGTGTCCTCCTCAACAATCCTGTTGACTATTGATGACTGTACGGGTCTTTGCAAATAAACTGAAATTGAAATTGACTGTTGCGTTACCTGGTGCGACACTGAAATGGAGCTAGCTATGGAGCTAGCTCAGAAAAAACCGTTTCAGTTCAGACTTCATCCTTGACAATAATAAATGGAAACTGAAAATCTAGCTCATCTTGTCCAAAGTATTTATATGATGTGAGAAAAGGTAAGTCAAAGGTTCTTGTTCTCTCACTACCTATTCTCCTAAAAATAGTGAGGTACATGGAGGCGTGTCAAAATTACTCACCTGTACTATAAAGATGGGTTCTATTGTTTACTTTCCTTTACAGATGCATCTTGGTTTAGCTATGCTAATTTAATTCAAAACATTAAATTTCTTTGGTTTACATTTTCAGGAATCACTACTGACGTTGCAAGACAAGGGAATTGAAAAAGAAATGTAGCAGCAATTTTTTTGCTTCTTATATTATAGAGTTTGTGCTTTTCACGAACTGTAACTAAAGAACTATCACTAAACATTTATGGCACAGTTGGAGGTTTACGAACTTTTCATCCAAAACTTTTTTTTTTATCTGCAATGTTGAAATGGGTGATTTCATAATTCAAGATTGTACTATAACACATTAGTTTTCTTCACGCCTTCAGCATCTTTGTGGTACTGGAAATTCTACTTGATTTTCGTCTGCTGTAAAATTTTGTTATTGTAAAATTTCCTTTATAAATGAAATACGCATAACATGTAGTGAGGAATCTTGTATGCCTAGAGGTGAATCCATAATTAATACTCATAAATATATCTAATATATATTACAACCAATGTTTGTTTTAATTGTATTTTTAGTATTCGTAGCATTAGACTCGTTCAACTGAATGTTTTCTTAGAATTAAAATGAGGTATGTTGTAAATAGAATTTACAGACATCCCTATTTCAAGATTTGCGGGCGGGTGAACATGGAAGCTTACACAGTCATAGGCGTCGTTCTTGGGGCGACTGCACAGGGGCTTGTAATACACAGTGCACAGCATTGATAGGAGCACAATACTGAATTAGAAAACAAAACAAACTCGTTTGATATTCAAGGTACGGTTTGACTGAACTGAAAATAAAACGGAAGTGAACACGAATAAGCTTCCCTGTGAGGTTTCAAATAACACAACGTTGCTGCAGTGTTTAGTCTACCTTAACATTACCACTGCAAGTAAAACCTTACTTGTATTCAGCCATTAGACACCTAAGTAAAAGGTAAAACATTTCAGCTGCCAAAAAGCACTAGTAATTAAAAACGTTGAAAAGCAAGTTATTTAATTAATTTGATTAAAAAATCCCTCTACAGCATTTTCTTTCTACAGATGGTGGCTTCCTCTACCTGTCGAGAGGGACGGAGATCTTTCCAGTTAGTGTAAAGGTCCATGGGAAGTTTGGTGATCCCTTGGTGGGCTGTTCATGAACATTCACGAGTGGAACTTTTTTGAGGCGGAGTTGCGGAATAGCGAGGCAGTCTGTGCTTGTAGGTGGTATTCACCGACGGTGTTGGATTTTAGAAGCACTTGTGTGTGTTCGCACACATGAGTGCTCCTGAAATCCAACAGTACCAATGAATCCCACCTGCAAGCACTGGAGTGCTTTGCAATTCAGCAACGCCACCTTGAAAAGGTTCCACTCGTGAAGATTCATGAATATGCGCACCAAGGGATACCAAACTCTTCACCCCTGAACTCTCGAAATTTCTTTTCACTCTCTGGAAAGATCTCTATCCCTCTCGACAGGAGCCATCCACGGCAGCAAGAAAAGGCTGTAGAGGGAATTTCAAATTACTGAGGGTTAGAAGGTGCCCCCTGACAAGGCAAGTCTCACAATGACCTGGGAATACACACAAATTTTAATTTTCAGGGCCAAAATTTTACTCCTTGTTCACCTACAAACAAAGACAACAATAAGAATGATGTACATAGAAACCAAACGTACCCAGAAATTTCCTACTTACAATGAAATGATGACACTTAAAAGGTTAAAAAACGCCCAGAAATGGGTTTAGACCCATCCACAAGACGGGACCCTAACCTTTTAAGTATCATCATTTCATTGTAAGTACGAAGATTCTGGGTACGTTTGGTTTCATTGTACATCATTCTCATTGTTGTCTTTGTTTGTAGGTGAACAAGGAGCAAAATTTTGGCTCTGAAAATTAAAATTGGTGTGCATTCCCAGGTCATTGTAAGGCTTGCCTTGTCAAGGGGCACCTTCTAACCCCCATTTTCGCCAGCTCACAAATTAAGCTTGCATTTCAAATTACTGTTGCACGATGTATCCCTAATTTAAAGAAGCTAGTGTGTTGTTTGTGTGCTGAAGGTGGTATATTGCTGGTTCTACTTAACTTTTCCACTGAAAATATCCAGTCCAGACCCATGACATGATTCAGGGTACTGTAGAGTTTCCGTGTACAATCCTGACTATGCCGCTGGGGCAGTAACTAAGAATGAACCAGCTACGCACACAGTTCTATGATCTCCAGTGACCGGAAATGTGCTTGGTAATACCTTGCAGCGACTCTGCTTATGTGAACCCTCCCTAACTATAAGTCCCCCTTTCGCTATAATTTATTTACAAAGCTCTAACATGTCCCGTTTTAGATCAGTGTCCTGCTCAAAATTGTGAATTTTCCTCCTAACTCTTCAAGTATAGCTGTTTTCCATCTGCAATTTATCCGGCCCATCGTACCATTCACCAATTCATGTGTTGTTTACATATTTGTCTGTGTTGAATGTTTTGCAGCTTTTCCCTAATTTGTTGTTGTCTAGTCAACAATGACAAGATTGTAAGTGTTATTATTCTTTAAATAAATACGGATGCAAACCTATTTACGTTGCCTTTTGGACTTATATGTCAGACTGCCTGAGCGGGGAATCGAACCCATGACCTTTGAAATCAAAGATCGAGGTCCTACTGCTGAGCCATACTGCGGCCGTGTCAGTACGGCTCAATGGTAAGACCTCGGACTTTGAGACTCTGGCAGTCTGACATATATGTCCAAAAGGCAACGTAAATAGGTTTGCATCCGTATTTATTTAACGAATCTCGAGCCTATTGTCTTTCCGTCCAGTTTAATTTTATTATTCTTATTCAGTGGAAACATTATTCACTAGAATTGTTTTCAATTTTCAAACGTGATACTTAATAATTTGTGATTTGTTTCTTAAATGATTTGTCCCACTTATTTTTTGTTTGATCGTCACACATTTTATTGATTTTTGTATACAAGAGTTAAAATACACCATAATTCTTTTGACACCATAAAAAATATTTTAAGAATAACTTTCACTTCATATAATGACACACCATCGTGTTACTGCGTATATGTGTCGAAACCGCTATATTCAATTAAGAAATGCTTCGTTGTCTCCGTTTCAGAGTTTCTTCAACCGCCTCCTTTTCGTTTCTTAGGTTTTTTCCACTTTTTAATCTGTTTTTAGCTTATTACTTTTTTAATGCGTACCTTTGCTTTGGTTTATGTGAACCACAATTGTAATGATACGACAACAACAAACATCTTGACCTCATTAAAAAAGAAATGATTTTCCTGTTTACCGGAACTTTTTTTATTCAAGTCGACTGCCCATCTTACCATACAATTTACCTATGGGTTAGAAAATTCCCTTGCACAAATTTCCAACGAAATCATAAATAATGTCCAATCACACTGGTAATTAATTCTTTGATTACTTTGATATGTTGATTACTTTTCATTATTTTTATCTTGCAACTATGTTGTCCAAGAAACAAGAATCAGTTTCATTGTAATATTTTATATAAAAAAATTATGGCTAATGGTTACCACCCTATTTGCAGTACTTCAGAAAAATGCAGTAATTACAGTCAAACCTACATATTAAGAGTTTTTACCTTCTTTTACATGAATTGAAGATTCCCCTCCCCCCAACTCCATGTTAAATAAGAAAAGTTATCACACTTTATAAATGTTATTGTGGATTATGACACTATTATTTTATATAACTCGAGTGCTGCACCAGGCCACCTCCAGTTCAACCAGTTTCCTCGGAAACTTCGCCTAAAAATAGTGTTTCTCTCTTGTTTCCTTCATGCTAATCTCCAAGAGGCTGCACGTAGTCAGCGATTATTCTTGAACATTTAGCTTATGCTGCAGACCCTTCATGGAGCAGGTACTTTTCGGACAAACCAGGCCGTGATTTCCAGTAGTGATCCCATTGCCACAAATCCCTTCTAGCACAGAGAATCTATCGACAGTTTCACAAGACACTCGTTAGTCGTTGGACATTCTTCTGCCATCTTTTCGACCAAATCAATACTCAAATGTTACTTTGAGATAACATTTCCTTGTAACATCTATTGTATCAAAATTAAGTGTCGCTCTGCCTTATACCCCAGGTATTTGAATATTATAATTTTCCATCCTCACATCCCCTCCGCATCATTCTGAAGTTATAAGCCCAAAGAAGAATCTTTTGGTTAGTATTACTAGAAATTATTCCTAAGAACTTCAGGCCATGTGAAGAAGTTAATTAAGACAATCGATAAAATATCCTGATTATTAGTGCCTAAAAGTCAGCTAAAGCCTGAATGCGGGTGAATGCGGGACTGCTCTTGATATGATTTCTAGTTTTTAATTTCTTCCTTGAATCTCCAGATTTAAATGTCATGCTCTAAATTTCGCGAAAAGATTTATTTCTAAAAGTGTTGCAGCAACTGGTAGCCTATCTGCTTGTTGTATATACTGATGTTAATTCCCATGGAAAGTGTGCTGCGATTATGGTAGTGCAGAGTTCGTATGGTGGTCTAGTGCGCTGGAGGCCCATTCCAAATGTCTGGGTCAGTTCCTGGTTTAAAGATGGCACGTGATTATTTTTCTTCATAATTGCTGCTCGATTCTCATTCTTAGCTGTTTACAATGTTGACTCCATTTAACAGTAATAGTTACAGCTCACTTCCGTTTCTCTTATTTGGACTTTAACCTTTTTTCGAATAAAAGATTCAGTGATAGCAAGGATAGAGGAATGTACTGTTGTTTATCCTTCATATGCTTTTGTATATATATATATATGAATCTATAACATTGAATTTGGTATCGAAGTATTGTATGAAACTATATTTTGTAAGTGTGTCAGGCTAAATAATTAAGTGCGATGTCCACCCAACATTCATCTGAGAAACACAACGATGTTCATGCAGGTGCATTAAATTGTGGCAGCCATGAGTAAGGTACTAGACAAGTTTGACGTTTACGGGTTTTGCTTCAAGCCACTTGGTTAGGCAGCTGCTGATGTTTGTGCTGTTCATACAAACTTCGGCAGCTTGTGAATATTTTGCAATATTCCATTACTTGTCAGTAGAATACTAGCATGGAAAATACATTAGTTCTAAGTTGTTCATTCTCCTTATTATGTCTTCTCATTCGAACAGCAATGTCGGATGAATATGGACATTACGAGTAAGTATAAAGATTAATTCCCTCTTCCTCAAGATCCATTGCTTAGTGTGTAGCCATTTCACAAGTAAGCATAATAAATGTTCGCAAATATAAAATAATGTAGGTGTGCTTCGACTGCTTAAAAAGTAAAAAGCAGCGTAAAATAGAAACGAAATGTTAAAACCCACACATTCTGTAAAATAGGCACGGTTCAAAGTAAATGATTAATATTGGGGGTGAATAAAGCATATGTATTATGCCGAGAGTACATTACTCATAAGTCTTTCAATAGAATTGTGTCCTTGTTGCAGTGATACAGTGTCTCCCTACAACACATAAACCCCAGCTTAACTGAACATATCAGATTTTCATGTCATTCCTTTAGATTACCTTATTTATGTATTTATGTAATTAATAAATAATTGTTATAAATTAATTAGCTGAGTTAACGCAGGTAGTGGTTTAAAGTTGGCAGAAGTGCCATACACTGATCATCAGTTGCGGTGAGATGCTGTTGTCGCACTTTTACTTAGCAGCACTTTGCTTTAGGGTATAGTAAAACGCGATTTCTAAGACAACATATTACACAATAGTTCGTGGAATTACATCGTCTTTTCTTGGAAATGTATTGATCATTAGCACGAAAAAATCATTTTTCAGCAACTGCAATAACAAATGGGACACTCCCAAGAATGCTGCATTTTGAAACAAAACACAAGACGGCTGGAGCCTTGGAACTAGTGACCTTGGGATGTTCCAACAAAGCCAGAAACAAAATTACAACAGAGAAAAGTATTCCGATTAAGTGAAACTTGTTGCATCGTTTCATCAGACATTCCTGTTAATACTGTAGGCTACTTGACGAACTATACTCATGAAGGAGTTAACACATGTTTCGTGCGCACTTCAATGTACGCTCCTCAGCGTCACGAGAGATGGTTGAAGCATGTTAAAAAATTGGTCCCATAGCTCCCTTATTGACCGCTTAGCCACTGTATTGGATTCAAAACAGCGGCCAAAGGGCATTTTTCAATCACTTGTATTGCGTCCTTTTTTTATCTGATTTCGACGATTTTTTTAATTGTAGGTTTTAAGTAGAGGTATCTTTTTGGTGATTATGTATTCCTTGCTAATTATGCCATTCGATGAAAAATTAAGAATTTGTGCCAATTTGAGGAAAAACTAGATTTTGAGAGAGTATATATAGAGGGAGCAAGCGAGGTGAACTAGGGCCTCCTTGGCTATATCTTGGTAACTTAGGGCTTCTTTCCCCTTGGTTCCCCATCTTTCCTGGGCTTCCTTTGTTGTAGTAGAGCAGGGGTCCCCAAACTTTTCAAACTGAGGGCCATAGCACAGTTGCCTAGCTTTTGCGGGCCGGATTTTTTCTCATCTGGTCCTATATGGGTTTCTGCGGTGGCCGTCAAGCCCTTCTCCCCACCCCTAGGTATAGTGAGGAGTGACCTTGCCCCATTACCAAACACTGGTTATTTTGTGTTTATGTAAATTAGGATCACAGTATTTTTCCATCCCGTCCCCAAAGGTACAGTTGCTTCTCACTGCTGGAAACTGTGAGCTTATTTCTCTCTTGGCAATTTACCGATGTTGAAATTTGAAAGTGGAAGCTCTAATGCTAAGTAGCGCTTGGAGATGCTCATCAGCCATTCCTGAATAAAGCCTCGAAATCTTCCTAGTTTTGAAAAATAACCTTCAAAAGAAAATACACCTTCAAAAGGATAAACAACTGAAAAATCGCATTTATAGAAAATAAAGCATGGGCCAGATAAAAGTGCTTCGCGGGCCGCATCTGGCCCCTGGGCCGTAGTTTGGAGACCCATGCAGTAGAGTGAGCGATGCAAACTAGTGCTGAATTAGAACAGTGGATCTTTTCAGCATGGAAGTGCTCACTTTTGTCAATAGATTTGCCACGTTGGGCCTTTTCCTGCCTCTTCATCGATCTGGCCAATGGCCTACTCCTAACACCATCTTTTATTGAAATGCCTTGCTTTTGGCTGGAAGCCATTCCACCCAATAGGATGGTCAAAAGGCAGGAAGACACACTATTATGATTTCCTCAGTTTTCCCTTAATTCTTTTTCCCGATTCTCATCAGATGTAGAAGGAGGGTCTTTGGCCCCCCAACCCCAACGATATCCCGATTGACCACTCGAAGGTGATGTGGTGGGGGATTAGGGAAGGTCCAGGAGGAAAGGCCATGTAAAGAAGGTTCACTAGTCGTTGGCAGTCTAGGACCTTTTCAAGGCTGCTTCTGAGGTGGACACGACTGCGAGATTCAGTTTTTCGAATCGATATGGCCGTGCTCCAATCCCTAGTCTAACACCACCATGGCAATAATCAGGGGTTCGGGTAGTCATCATTGCAACTACGTTAGTCACTGTAACAATCGCTTGTTGGTCGCATTAGTAATGCTTTATCATGATGGCGGGTGTCTGAATCACTCCAGGAATTTGATGACTGCAGAAGTGGTCGAAGTGCCTTCATGTCAATCGTTAACCGTGATCGTGGTTTGACAGGCTAACCTCTGGTCTACTCCTCCAACCTGTGCTTTCATCTCTTTATTGACATAAATTTATTGGAATGGCCTAACGTGTATGTGTCACACGGGCGAATGAGTGGTTATGTACCTTGTTATTCTGGTTTGTTGCAAACTCATAATCCATAGTTTTTCATTCATTCGGAGGTGAATTCAGTCCCATGAATGCTGGCACCATTACAAGCTGACTGGTGGCACCATTGCATCCTTGCAGTGTCAGGGCTTCTTGCACAAATTGATTGGGATGTAAATGAAGAGGCCATGACCGTGTATTATCCGTTATATAATCTTGACGAGCAGTGTACCCAGTGTTGAGTCATGGGCCTCCCACTGCCTACTGCTGTGGTGCAGGTGAGGATATTGAAAACCCAGTGACGTTTGTCCTCTGAATTTCTGAATTGGTTTTGAAATATGTTACTCTGGAGGTTGTGGCACTCCACAAGTGACAAAGCATTGGAAGTTGAGGGGAACATTTCCCTGGGAGTTCCAATACTAATATTCCTAGGATCCAAAACATGCGACAGTTCGACCCTGAGGCATCTTGCACACGGATAAGTGAGTTCACCTTCTGCCTGCTTTGTCTCTTTATGACTGGTCATTACCACGCTAATTGGGAGACCTGTCCTCTACCAGGGCGGATGGGCCACGTGCCGTCGCCTCCTCAAGTGCCTTCTCACAGGTGCCATCTTGGGTGATGTCTTGGGAATTGGCATCTACTTGTGGAAACGTCGTAATGCTTTCTTAGGCCACTTTCTTTGGGACATTTGCATGGTGGATGGCAGAGCAACTGACCTGGATCCGGTGGTGGGTGACGACCGACTCATAAGGACGGTGTGAAACTGTTCAGCCTGGGGTTTGACTGAACAACGATTTGGTAAGATGTCTACACTGGCCTGTTAAAAAAAGAATTTCCGTGTCTTTGTGGTGGTGGACGAGCATGCAGCGTACTCGGGTTCGACTTGCCACCTCCCCCTCCTGTGTGAAAAATCAGCTAAAGTTAAAGGTAAGTGTTTCTGATAGACAGTAAAAACGGGATTTTAATGCTAAAATTAGTTTTTACTTATCCTAACTTACATGCCTTTAAGATTCTACCTGCCTTCCCTCCATTCGAACCTTTTTGTCTAAAAACCGAAAATTGTCTTGAAACGATGATAGTGCACCTAGCACCATTTGGCACTAACCCCTTTTTGGCACTAATCCCGTTAGAATCCCTTTTTTGCTTCAAAAACTTAGTTTTTGCAAAATTTCTCAAAAACAGCTATAATTAGCATTGAATATATAAGCACCAAAAAGGTACCGCTACGTAAAACGTATAATTCTAAGAAAAAAAATATCGAAATCGGAAGAAAACCGGCCAAGATACAGGCGATTGGAAAATGTCCTTCGACTGCCATTTTGAATCCAATATGGCAGCTCAGCAATCAAAAAGTGAGTCAGGGGAACAATTTTTTAGCACCCTTTGATCACCTCTAAGTACTCTGAGAAGTCAAGGGTACATTGAAGTGCACATGCAAGATGAGCTAGCTTCTACACTACACCAACATTTATGCGTTAGTTACATCATTCACTCCAATGACGACATCTACTTTCGCTGGAGAAGTAGTCTTGTTGCCTTTTGTGTAGAACTGATGGACATTCTTATCAAAAAAGCTGCACTCATTGAACATTGATATTTTGACTTTCTTCTCACAGGTCATCCGCTCTTTATCTCAAATCCCTCAAAATAACCCTAAAGTGGCGTAAACAAACACGTGAGAAATATGCTGTAAATTTGCAATTACTGAAGGCAAAAGTTTCTCAAGTTTTACGGATGCAATTATGATATAATAGACTGATGTACTTACGTCATTTTATTGTTTATTTCAGTGATGCAAGCGACTGCAGCAAGGAACTTACTTTGTCGCCAATCGACAAAGGAGCTACGCAGTTTGCATTGTATAGAGCTGAGCTGGATGAGTCTCCATTTGACCGAGACTTCAAGGATTTCACATACTGTTTATGGATTTACATCAGGGACGATGCTAATTTGCCATACAACGTGCTCGAGTACATGTCCAAATCTGCTTTCATTATTACTGTAACAGTGAAAGACAGTGCCCTCTACACTCAGTTCGGGAAACGGGACGAGCCCAAGATACCTTCAGATCGTATCATTGGACAAGCATGGACACATTTTTGTGGAACTTATGCTTACAGCTCTGGAGTGTATGAAGTCTTTCAGAATGGGGAATTAGTCAACAAACAGACTCTGGGGAAGCGAGTGGTACCGGGAAACGGAAGACTAGTTATTCGAATCAAAAAGGATCACAGTTCTATAAAGATGAACCCGTTCAGAAGTGAAGAAGGTTTTAAAGCCAAAGCCACACAGTTACATATGTGGGATGGAGTACTTCGCCAGAGTGAAAGTAAGTAGTTCCGCCACTACATAAAGGTTACTGAACATCAGTGACATAGTGGCGTTATTAGTAATAACACCATTACTTCACTGACGTTCATGAAAACTTTATTCTAAAGAGATGACAAATGGTGGTTTGTAAGTAACCATTTTTTGAATGTACGGATTCTTTCGCATGGCTGAAGAATGGTTAGACTTTATTCTGAGAAGTATTAATTCTGATTAGTAGTAAGATTTTTGCCTGTTATACTGATTACTGCCAGTTACACGAATTTCTAAACCAGCAGCAGCATTCACAAAACCCCAAGTCTGCAGGGTAAGTCTCAGTAAAAGGGCACAGTATGGTGTTTTTTCTCTCTGTTTACTCTTTTGTTCCCTTTTTTGCTTTTAGAGGCCTTCATGCCCTTCCTGAGGCACTGCCCTGCTTGCAAATGTCGTCACAAAAGGCCATTTTTTTTTTTTTTTTTTACAAAAATGGCATTTTTGCGAATAGGGCAG
>JAHWFP010155207.1:0-29300 GCA_023313725.1 Lithobius niger | reverse complement strand
AGGGGTCTTTCTCTCTCGGCTCCTAAAACGGAACTTATGATCTTCTCGAGGGATCGAGACATTAAGGGTTCCCTGCGGGTTTGTGGATCAGTCGTCCACTCTGTGGACAGTGTCCACTACTTAGGGTATAGGTTGGACCCTCATCTGGGCTGGGCAACTGATGCAAAGTTCGTGAGGGAGAATGTCTCTGCTGGGCATGGGATTCTCAAGTCACTTGCCTCGAATCGGGCAGTGGCAAAGAGGTCCGTCCTCTTGTCTTTGTACAAGGCCTATATACGGTCGTGCGCTGATTTTCACCTACCTTTTCTGTTAGGCTCAAGAAGTGCTATCAGGAGTGTCCAGGTGACCTTAAATGCCCGCTTGTGCACGGTCACTGGTTGCTTTGCGTCAACCCCGGTGGCCGCACTCCTTATTGAAGCGGGAGAGGTGCCAGTTCGTATTAAGGCAACAGAGGCATTGGTGACCCTCTGTCTCAGGGCGATGCCAGGGGAGGAGAGGATCCCATTACCAGGAGACTTGTACAGTACAGTGCCTTGGGCCCTTGGACTAGAAAGGCGCTTGGGACCCTAGGGTTGGGTGCATCTTTGCTCAAGGAGCGGGTCCTTGGAGGGTTCCCCGCCCCAAGTCTCATCTCGGGAGGTCACCCCTGGTGTTGGTGCAGGGAGGTTCTTCCCCTCCTGTCCCACCAGAACCACGCAGTATGTGATTTTGACGGGGTCAGTATCTTCAGTGATGCGTCCTTTCACGAAGATGTCTGGGAGGGGGGGCACGGGGATATTCATCCCCAACTTCCGTCTGGGTTACAGCTACTTCTTGCCCTGTCTCCCATCTGCATTCCTTGGAGAACTGGTTGCCATCTCGATTGCGATCGACATCGGAATGGATCTCCAGGTTACCAGTTTTCGGGTTCTTTCAGATTCAGCGGCTGGCATTAAGTACCTTCGCTCGGCTTTTGGGTCTCTTGATGTGAGCCACCCCATTGCGCAGGAGATCGGGCTGAAATTGGTCAGTACTCTCCTGGGTGGCGTTAGGGTGTTCATTCAGTGGGTGCGAGGCCATTCAGGCCACTTCGGTTGACGAGCTGGCCAGGCAGGGTTTTGCGGACAGGCGCAATAGAGTTGCTTTTCCAGTTGCCCCAAGAGACCTACTCCCGGTCCTTAGAGCTACATCAGCTGGCTCCTGGCAGCAAGAATGGGACTCAAGCACTGTAGGTCGGGCTCTGTATAGCGTTCATCCCTCGGTTGCCATCCCAGGCGTTCTAAACAACTTGTCTAGGAGGGATGCAGCTTTGATTTCTAGGCTTCGAATGGGGCATTGCCTTCTGCGGGCGCATACACATAGGCTGGGGTGGAGGGATTCGCCGGTCTGTCAGTGTGGTGTGGAGGAGGAGACTGTGGAGCACTTTTTGTTAATATGTCACTTGTGGGCGCCTTATAGGGGCCATCATCTGTTGGATTGGGACCGCAATCTGGGAGAGATTCTTGGTGTGCCCCCGCACAATCCGGCACCCAATGACTCACTGCGTCAGGTGGTCAGATTTTGCAGACGAACCAAACGGTTTGACTAGCTGATGCAAAGGGTTGATATGAACAGTACGGTGGTTGGTGAGATTGTATGGATGTTGGGATCAGGTGAAGGGGCAGTGCTAGAAGAAAGTGTAACATTGGGAAAAGAGTGTAAGTCGTATTGAATCGTGGATGTAGATGGAATACCGGATTATATTAAGCAATAGGTTTAAGTTGTAGAATGAGCGAATGACTTGTAGGTTTGATATGCTCAGTAGAAATAATTTCAAATTCAAATTGAGTACTACAGACCCCAACGTCATGGACTGACTCTACTTAATTACTACTTATTGCCAACAATTGCAGCAATAGGGCATGGCACGTGAGATGCTACGACGAGTTCCTCAGTAACTATTTAATCAGTGATGTCGGCATCTTTTGCAATAGCGTTGATTAGTGACCAGCTTTCATAACAATAAGCGACAGGGGGTGAATCAAAACCAGTTAAAACGTATTAAAACTCATTTGTCGTTTTGTGGACTTCCTTTTGCTGCATGTAGCAGAATGGGGATGCCATCCACATCCGGTTTTGCGGTAAAGTAGGCCATTTGGCCCTGTTTGGATTAGGTGTGCATTTTGCCTAACGTGTCTTCTAGTGCAAGAGACATAAAAAGACTCCCGTGAACACGGAGGAGAACGATTTTTAGAAAAAGTATGAAAACGTTATTTTCCGTTTCGGGAAGGACTTTTAGGCCCGGCGCAAATTGGGCAACCAACCGACAGAGTAACCAGCATCTAGGATCCAACGGCTGTCAGCAGCAGCTGCTGGCAGCCATATTGGCTGATGCAAATGGCTGCCTGAAGCCATTTTCGGGACACCAGTAGCCAAGTTTCCCGTTTCAGAACAATTCGAACCCATTCAATCAACTTGCGGTGAACCAGTGGTATTCACCTCCAAAACGAGGCTACATCCTGGCATATCAGCAAACATGGTGCTTGTAATTTATTGGTCCACTTTGCAAGAATCAAAGGTGACAAATTGTTATGCAGACATGAAACAACTTATAATCGTAGAACGTATTTGCTGAATTGACGATCGAGTTGGATGCAATAATAAAAAGTGTGTATGTAAAGTGTTAGATAAGCCTATTATGTGGGATTAAAAGCCCCCACAGGGCTACAAGCGTGACGTGCGGGAATCGTTGCTCAGTGTATTTGTAACTGAGGGAAGTTTTACGATAGATGGAATTAAATGTGACAGGTAAACAAACAGGCTAGCCTACTTTCTACATGAGAAAGTCGTAATTTGACGAACCATTGTGCACAGCGTGGCATAGACAGTGGCCCCTACTGTGTGGTTTTGAAATGAAAATCACTAACAGTAGCTTACACTGTTGAGAAGCTGTATAAGTAGGCGAATATCGGTGTTGTTCACTTCAAACTTTAGCGTTTTCAAAACAAGCAGAGAAATTCTTGCGTGATAAATCCTACGAATAAATGCTGTTTGAAGCTAAAAGCACTGCATTTTAGAGTGAACAAATGACGGTCACACTGGCATTAGCCCGGAGATACACTGCGCAAGTGCGTTCAGTGTGGTGATGATCACTTTAAACTTGCTCACTAGCAGAGATTTACTTAAACGATATATCCAACAAATGTATGCTGTTTGACGCTGACAATATTGACTTTTGTGTGTACAAATGTCACACAGGCGTTAGTCCAGAGATAACCTGTACAAGTGTGCTCAGCGTGGTGATGCTCACTTGACACTTGCTCAGTAGAAGAGCTTTTTTTTTTGCACGACATATCCAGCCCGGTCGGCAACAATCGCAAACAATGAAAAAACGTATTGTTGTGACGAGTACCCGCACTTAGATCCAAACCGCGGGCAATGACCGCACTTTAAAGGCACATAAATCCCTCCGTCCTGGCCGCTTTACTCATACGTCAACTGCGCTAAAATATAGTTCACACGACCGCAGCGCGCATTGCTCTGTGCAAGAAGCATGACGTCACATCGGACGCTAGATCAAACTCATTTCGGAGCCGCGCCATGTGACACATCGTACGTATGCTAAAGGTAAACAAACAGTGGCGCATATGACTGCACGTTATGATAATCAATGTCTTCTGTCTGTTGCTGCGGTAAAATACCCACACGTTATTTTATTTGAACGAAGTTGACCAAATAAAAGATTCTGGGGTCTGTGTTGATGTCGAAATTTACGTCCTGTCGTTGCCGACTGTTATGTATATTAATTTATTTATTTCAAGGAGGCATGCTTATAGACCGATCATATATCGCGCTTCTTTTTTTTTTGGGGGGGGGGGGGAAACAATTTACCCCCCCCCCCTTCTTCGGGCAGTAAGTTTACGCCCCTGCGACCGATCTCATTTTGTCCTGACCGTTTTTTTTCCCTTGCAGCCTAATCTGTGACTTCATGTTTTAGTATTATGCGGGCATCATACGCAGCGTTACTGTACAGAAACAGCTTAAAAAAAGGCATAAAATTGCGTCTGTTTTAAGTGTACCCAGAAATCATTATGGCGACAAAATGGTTACAAATTACTTCCCTTAAAGGGTAAATTACAGGTTTATGGTGAACAGGGAGCCAACGAGGTGAAATGGCGTCACTGGCTAATTGGCCAAGACGGATTTATATTTCTGTTGTGTACGAGTAAACAGATTTTGCCTATTCCCCCCAACCCCCTTCCAAAAAAGCAAGGAAAATTACGCAACGCAAGAAAAATAATCTTGTCATAAAAAGAAAGTGATTTTACGTTTTCTAGCAAGGCGCGTACAAATTCCGCTCTCCCCTCCCTCCCCCAGAAAAAAAAGTTGTTTACGCAAACGAATGCCCACACTTTTCAAACAAGCATGGTAGAAAATAAAGTGGTCGTACGTGTTCTAACAGGGGCGTAAAAATTATTTACACGTACGAATGCCCGCATTTCTTAACTATGGAGGGCCGACAATAGGGGAAGGGGGGGGGGTCTTCCCTTATTTTTTTTGTATGCCCCCTGCCAGAAAACGATCGACCAGTTTATTTTTAAGGTAAGTTTATTTATCTTGCGTTGAGTCAGTAATGTACGGCCCCATAAAGAAAAAGCCTTTGAAGACAACTCTTGAAACGTCGTTTAAGCTTCCACTGGAACATTGTTTAATCATTGTTACTCAATCGGACGTTACGACCTATCGTATTTAATGCACTTATTAAAAAAGGCAATGTATTTTAACAAATTTCCTGCTCTTTTCCCTGTATAAATTTCTTCCAGGGCCAATTCTTTAAGCAAATTTGTATAACATCATAATTAAGCTGTTCTTCTAAAACTTTGTCTCGTTTTTCCTCGAGTCACTTGTTGTTTCTCCATTTCATCATCCGTAAGGTACAACAGATCCTAACCTTCGATCTCCAGCCATTTTAAATACAAAATGTAAACATATACCCGATAATTCAGTGCTTTGGCTGTTAGTTGCTGAGACTATGGCTGCTCAAATTTGCTACTCTTCGCTGCTGGCTATCGATATTTCACGGCTGCTGGAAACCAAATTTTGTCACGTGACCAACAGAAAGGTTGCTTGTTTCCTGGGTCAGCTGCTGGCTGCTATCTAATTTGGCTGCCCAATTTGCGCCGGGCCTTAGACATGTTACCAGTTCCTGTAGAAAGTGGCACCCCCACCTTGACCAGCTGTGGCGGAAACTGACTTTTACAAATAACTGCAGCACAAACGATTAGTAAAATTTTATTTTAATAAAATAATAATCTACATATCTACGGAGAAGGCGGCTAAGTCACCGGCCACGCCATTCCGTCGTATTATCAAGTACCCCACCCTGTAGTGCCATCTGTTGACGGGATTCGCCTTCAATTCGGGTTGGGACACTTTTCCAACGTCTTCGGACAGATGGCGCCACTTACCAGACCTGCCGTACCGTTTTTGGGTTCGTTTTTTGGTATTGTTGTGGCACCAAAGCGGCCAACAAAGTTTTAGTCGCGTGCACTGTGCCATTGTCGGCGTTTGAGTTAAAAAAAAAAACAACAAAAAAACACACAAAAAACCCGTGTCTACTAAACCGGACAACTTTAAACCAAACGACGATTGGTTCTGGGGCCTCGAAATTGGCAGCCTGATACGATGGAAAGGCGCGTTTATTTCCTAAATGTTCACGTCCAGAAAGGAGTTGAATTGTTTTTAAGTGGGCGGCAAGTGCACGGTACCGAGGTGAATTGTTTCAAAGGATTAACTTAAACATAGGGTTACTTGCTCACTGAATGCTGGATTTCTCAGTGACACGGTTTTTTTTAGCCTTCAGTCAAACACACGCCAGCGACTTTTCCGGGGCTGCACCGAAGGGAGAATATTACGGGGCGCCGCTTTCGAGGAGGGAGAGGCGGGCAAGCGTGTATGGGGGGGGGGGGGGAGGGAGGGGGCAGGAGTGTACGGATTGGGGGTTAAAGTAATTGTGGGGGAGAGGGCATATGTGGGAGCCATTCACATGTTCGGTCTTCGATTTGATAAATTTAAAACTAAAGACCAAACACCTGGAGGAAGGCACAACTTACAATAGTTTTCAATAGTTTGGGTTTGTTGTCGTAGGTAGTGTTATTAATGTGTACGGAATAAAATGGATTTTCATTTGACGTCACTTGCGTTTCTGTGCAAATCCTAGTCTGCTGGTGGCGGGTTTTCATAGCATGTGCGCTCGACACTTGGAAACAACGCACGAAACTAATCCTCTGCGCTAACCTTGGCATCAACAGCCAGAGGCGATTAAAAGGAAAAACGACGGCGTATTTCCCGAAATTGGTTCTTCCGTTTCGTCATTTTTTGTTAACTGAATTGTCTTGCAGCGAGGAGAGCAAATAAAAGCAGCTTGGTAAACAACAAGTTTCTCTCCAATTTGTTAACAATAAAGTAGAAATAAGGTGCGTTTCTTTCTTCAAAGAAGTTTGTGTTATTTTTGCAACATTTTTTCCATTAACTTGTTTTTTTTTTTTATAATAATAAAATTGGAGGTGGGTTCCAATATAGCGAAGCGAGAGATTCGGCTAATTTAATAAGAAAACTATTTAATTTCACAGCTGGCTTGGCTTATAGGGTACTGCGAGCAGCACTGTTGTTCCACCTACAGATTTTTTGGGGGGGAGCGGATAGGCCTAATTATTTGTTTGACGGGCAGTTTTTAATTCATCTCAGCTCGATTCCATACGAAGGAACAATGAAGTGCACTGTGCCGAACACTGCGCACGTTCAACCTAGGATAGTAAACTGCCATATTTGGTCTAATCCAACATCTCGGCACTGTTTAAGTCAATCAAAAAATAAAACCACGGGCAGTTCCCAAACAATTAAATATACATAAGAAAAGGCACGTCTTGTACGTGCTACGTGAACACGGGCAGCGAATGATATTTGCCTCTTCAACAACTCAAGCCTAATGTACATAATGTACATAATGTACAAGCCAAGAGTGTATCAAAAAACGACTAGACGGACAATTCTCAATTCAAGTCGAATTAATTCCCAGTGAAATACACTTAGCATAGACGCCACGTACCGACCCTCGTTAAAACATTAACTAACAAAAACAAAACACAGCCAAAACCAACGCCCTAAACGAGAAAGAGCCTGAATGTTTCACAAATAATTAGAAATAGACACACAAAATACACATAGCCACTCATTATTAAAACATAACCCATGAACACTGACAAAACAAATCCCTTAAACAGCAATACGCTTGAACAGCAAAACGCTTAAATAGCAGAATGCTTAAACACACACATACGCGCGCGCACGTGCACACACAAACAAACAGCACATTTCAAATACAAATTACTTTCACTTTCGGACATAACCACGGAATAAAAAGAAAATTGAAGTTCAAATTAAAGCTCGTTTTGTTCGAGTGAACTCTATAATCTGCTTTTTATTTGTATGCCTTCGTAGTTGTGAATTCCAGGGGGATACGTGTTCTAATGTCTTTTTCTAAACGGCAACCATTTTTAGTATATTTATTAAAGTGCTACTTCACGGCCTTTTGTTTGTTTCTCTTGGGAGGTTTGTCGTGGTGTTCCATGATGTACACCAAATTAGTGTTCAGTGTTGCAGCGCATGTGATTCCTCGTACCGTAGCCTGCAAGCAATTGGTAAATGACCCACGTCACGTCACGGAGCGTCAGTCATGCTAACATTCATCACTGCACCATTGATTACCCTGACCACTGATTATAACTATTACTGTGTTACTGGTACATTATTACTTTTGACAAGTAGAGAATCATAAATCCCCGAACCCCAATGTTATTAATTTACGAATTGGAATCCACAAATTGAACGTAATTGTGAAACATTTAAAATGAATCAGTTAATGGTTTCAAAAGTTACCGTGCAGTAAGACAGACGGACAGGATTACAATCTCCTTTGACTGCTTCGCACCGCGTGTCACTAGAAAAAAAGCCGGAAACAATCGAAGTAGGAAGAAATGAATATGAGTGGACGTGATCCAGTTTCTGATGTGCAGTCATTTTCTCTCAGTTATTATTACATTATATAATGACACACACTTCAAGACATGTGTTAAACACATTATAGACATACCTAGAAGACGTTTTCAGACGGAAAAATAAATTTAAGCCATTTTCAAATAACATACGCTCAGAAGAAATCTATCGATCGATCTATCTGTCGATTTGTCGAGTTTATATCGTGTTGCAGATAGGAATTAAAACACTTGCTTAATTCTCAACACTTTATAAACACGTGCTTCAAAAAGGTAGCAACAAAAGTGTTTAAAATGAGTAGTGTTTTTATTACAACGCACTTATTTTTTAAAATAGTGTTTAACGAAAACGTTTACGTGTATATGTTCTAAAATAAACACTACTGTTTATTTTTAAAAATTACCTTGCTATAAGCGTTTTCATCATGTTTTTATAAACTGTGGCAATTTGAAGTAGCGTACAAATTGCCACACTTTATTTTAAACATATTTGATATCTGCAGCACTATATAAACACTAATTTTTTGAGAGGTTTCTTCTCAAGCCACATATTTGTATAAGGATTTTATCTTTTTCAGCTAAGTGCGTCTAAAAAACCTTTTTTAAGTGTCTTAAATGTGTTTATTTTAACAGTGTAGTATGAAAGAAGAAAAAGTCGAACTACGTAAACCGTGAAAAAAAAAAACAATAATTTCGTTCAAAATAGTAGGTGGCGAAAACGAATGGCAGCCGAAACTTCCTGGATGTTTGGTTAATGTAGTTGCTTAGTGAAGTAAGAAAACTTACAGCAACATCAATTTTTTTAAATCTGGTAATCAAGTAAAAGTTCATACTTTGTGAAATTGTTTTCAGCTATACATGGGATGTTTTTAAGCCTCTGTGCAGTATTATCAGCTTACATGCTTTACACGTTTAAAAAAAAAAAGGCCACAACGTTCCCTAACTATACCATTGTGACCCTGTTGGGGTTGGTATAAAAAAATTCCTCCCAAGGTATAGGATAATTCAAAAGTAGCATAGGTTTACCCCGAATATCCTACGATGAAAAAGAGACAAACAGAAAGGGTCCACGACAAACTAAACTTCAAAAATGTGAAGAAGAAAAAAACATGTCAAAGGATTGTTCAAAGGATTATATGTACAAGATACCCTGGATTCCCTAAGTTTCTCACGTTACACCAAGCGACGAATTTAAGTTCATTCACGCCAAAGACAGGCAAGCTGGATAGCCTCGACTAAATGAAAGTCGGGGAATTTCTTTAGATCTGATGATTTTGGAAATGACCATGGTAGTCATTGTAATGTCAACGGCTCAGTTCGTGTTCAATCCATGTTTTGCAAGAATTATAAACGTAATTCGCATAAGCACTGCCAACTGCCACTTTAGAATGCAGAATCGTCATAATATTACAGCACATATTCAGGACAACGAACTTGATGTAATGGCGCTGTGTTTTTATTCAAATAAAAGCAAAAAAGCCGACCAGTTTTAGCCGGTAAGTCTAGTAATTGCGTTATTAGTAAAAGACATCGAACCATTTCTGACATAACTTGTAACATTCAGCGTAGCGAACCAAACTATCATGCTCAAATTTGGTAAAAAAAAAAAAAACCGCTGATCTACCTTTGGATAGCGGATACACTTTGTCTTAAATAAATGTTTCACTAAAAATGACTTGTTAAAATAAGTTGTCAATTATTTCTCTTTCATATTGGGTTCGTGTTGCCAATACACATTATGTTGAGTATCCAACACTTAGTTCGGCCAGTTCAAAATTGCAACCAACCACACTAACAAAAATAATAATGTAATACCCGTTTTTTTTTTTAATTTCTGTACTTTATAAAGGACGAGGACGTTTCTTTTAAACGTGAGATTCCCTTACGTTGCACATTTTTGTCTAACCTAATCGGAGGTCCTAAGTGCCACTCCTGGTGCCATTGGTCTTAAGCCGTGAACCTCTTCAATGTTGCTATCACTTGTATTACATTATGCTAAAATTATACCTTCATATTGTATTATTATGAACTTGTACTTAGTCATGGATATAAATATGTATTGCGACCTAGGTTTAGTACTGCGTCAGTTTACTGCTGGTTACGTCATCACCACAGAGGGGGCTGATGGCAGTGGAGGTTCATGGGACTATCTGTGGCGCAATCTATGAACTACTAACGGAATCAACCCTGGGTATCAGCACCCGCCCAAGGCCCGCTGAGATAGTAGCTGTGCTCCACTCCTACACAGCTATATCTCAGCGAGCCTTGGGGTATCAGCACTAGCATCAGTATTGGAAGGGGCTGTCCTCCGTTTTGGCAGTTAGAGCCCACATCTAAAACAGCTATTCACAGCGACGGTGCCTCCCAGCCAGAGCCAACTTCTAGACCAGCACTGAGCAACTAGTAAAACATCTCCAAGGAGCTACATATATAATACGGAGCAGCCGGCTAAGTAACCGGCCACACCATTCCGTCGTACAATCAAGTACCCCACTTTGTAGTGCCATCAGTTGACGGGATTCGCCTTCAAATTCGGGTTGGGACACTTTTCAACGTCTTCGAAGAGATGGCGACACTTACCAGACCTGCCGCACCGTTTTTGGGTTCGTGTTTTGGTATTGTTGTGGTACCAAAGCGACCAACAAAGTTTTAGTCACGTGGACTGTGCCATTGTCGGCGTTGGAGCTAAAAAAAAAAAACCAGCCCGTGTCTACTAAACCAGACAGCTTTAAACCAAACGACGATTGGTTCTTGGGCCTCGAAATTGGCAGCCTGATACGATGGAAAGGCGCATTTATTTCCTAAATGTTCACTTCCAGAAAGGAATTGAATTGTTTTTAAATGGGCGGCAACAATCGTTGCCTGCAACAATGTCGCAATGCATGGTGACTTGTTTCAAAGGATTGACTTAAACATAGGGTTACTTGCTTACTGAATGCTGGATTTAGGGCTTTTTTTAGCCTTCAGTCAAACATACGCATGCGACATTTCTGGGGCTGCACCAAAGGGGAAGTGTCACGGGGCGCCGTTTTCGGGGGGTGTGGGAGAGGGTGCCAGGGCAAGTGTGTGTGGAGGGCAATGCGCGGTACCGAAGTGAATTGTTTCAAAGGATTAACTAGGGATTACTTGCTTGCTGAGTGATAGGGTTTTTTTTTAGCCTTCAGTCAAACACACGCCAGCGACTTTTCCGGGGCTGCACCAAAGGGAGAATGTCACGGGGCGACGTTTTCGGGGAGGGGGAGGTGGGCAAGCGTGTATGGGCGACACGTATGCGAATCCGGGAGGGGGCAGGAGTGTGGCGATTGGGGGTTAAAGTAATTGTGGGGAAGAGGGCATACGTGGGAGCCATTCACTTGTTAAAAAACCAAAGATTAAACACCTGGAGGGAGGGGGGGGTGCGCAGCATGCGGTGTGCAGCATGCGCACGGGCACACCTAGTATGTGAATAAACTCTGGAAATCCTACCATTATTCTCCTTCTTGGCTAAGGCAGCATTGCAGAATACTGTGAAAAAATGTATCCAATCGTTGCGAGTGATTACGGATAGCCCTGCCAAATTGTGAGAGATTTGCTGTAGAAATGATACAAAAATTGTGACCACATTGTTTCAAAACGTCTGAAATTATGAATAATAGATATTTTTTTTTTACCATTTGTAATTATTTTCAGTACTAAAAGAACTTTCAGTATGGTGTATGCTTTTGAGTTGTTCATGTAGTGCTCCAGACCACTAGCCTTACAGATAGGGATCCATTACTGCCACTAATAAGAATCGGCTTAGCCACTCCATGGAAAGCTCGGATTTCTCCGAAAATACTTAGTTAAGATGTCTAAGTGCATGCTACCTTGCCATGAAATTTCAGCCAAATGGAACAAAATTATAATTATTATCATGTCTCAACAGATAAACTCACTAACAACCAAACAAACGCACAAAATCCAAATTCTGTCGAAAATTCGACCTCACTTGCTGCGCTCGCTCGACCAAAATTACTGAAACACAATCCAGAGTTTCACGTAGACCCACGTAGCCTATCCGATGAACGTTTCCGCCTGGGGCACCGGCTTTACATATTATACTTCGCCAGCTATACCTTTCTTTCAAATAGATGAGCCGACTTCAAACAGTTAGGCAACTCTACTATCGCTCCATCACCGATACACCCATCTGATGCAATAAGTAATAAGTGCTTCAGGGGCTATAAAAGCGATGAACGATATTACTTTAACGTTAACATACTGAACCACTCGCCTTCGACGGCCAAAAGAAATCAGAGTGAGTTATACGAAAGTGCACTTATTTTATATCAAATTTGGCAGTAGGGTTTGGAAACATAATTTAAATTTTGTGCCTATGAAATATGACCTGCTAAAAGAAAGAAAGAAGAAGACGACGACTTGTATAATATTTTGCAATTTTTCGCAGATTGTAGAAACCGAATTGTTGTTGGAAGGGCCTTATTTTCAATCATTCGCTGCAACAGTAGTACTTTTACGAAAGCGATGATTTAGGCCTTTTCGCACGAAAATCTTTCCATATTTAATTCGGCCGAGGGAAATTTGCTGAAATCAGTCACTGAGTGCTAAAACGGAAAAATTGTCCATTTCGTCAAAGCACGAGCGAGGACTGTTGTCGTTGTGAGAATTTTTATTTTACAATCTGAATCAACTTGACCATTATTTGTTCAAATACATTAGTCTCGGCATTTAATTAACAAATTAGACGAGCACCACCCGACCCACCCATCCGAAAAAAATGAATGCCACAACCTGCAGTACAATAACCACGGGTAACAGGTTTAATCGTCGATAAGCAATGTGTTAAGAGTCACTATAACATAATGTTTTATTCAATAAATAGATGCTCAATAATTTTATCTCCCCGCTAAATTCAACAAATATCGTCAACTTCAACTTTCGAAACACTGTTTGGCTGGTACAATGCTAAACCATGTATTGACGAACGCATTACGGGAGGCAGGTGGTTGTAATTAGGTTGGTCTGATGGATGGAGTATCATAAGAGACCGGCGAAGTGATTAAAGTGTGTCGCCTTTATTGGCTGCCAAATTGGGAACGTGCCATCACGCACTTGTTCCTCCAGGGAAGGATAATATTAATCAGGTATCGCTTCTTGGATTCGGCGCAGGTTGAAAGCAAAGAGGGTGCTTGGCCTACTGCTGCACTCTACCGATAAGTACTTCATTAGCTTGTTGGCTCTGAGCTCCAAGATGGCTCTTGCCTTCCAATCAAAGTTCTTCAAGTCCCTGGCAAGCAACATTTACGCAAACTTGCAACTCCATTTCCGTCCCAAGAGGTCGTGCTTCAATTTTAATTCCCTCGCGCATTGCTTTGCCTCCTGCACTGTGCATTCGATTTTTTCCCGGAACTTTTCCAGTTACATGACACACTCGATCGTTCCAGAAAAAAATAAAAATAAAAATATTCGGCTATCTGTATGATTCACGTTGGTACAAACTAGGAACATCGAAAACGTCGAACGCGGAACGGCCAATATTAGTTCGTACTAACTGGATACCGAAACGAGTTGCTGCAGGGGTGGCTGTAGATACAACTATAGAGATCAGTGATCTGGCTTTTAGCGCCTCCTACCCCCTCCCCATCGTTACACGGAAGTTTCAGCGACCCACTAAAGTGCTGTCACTACGTTTTAACTAACGCATTGTTGAAATTTAAATATTAAGTTTTCTTCATAGTATTCAGTATTCTGACAAAAGAAGACGCTTCAAACGCTGACCTTAAAATAATATAAATTAATGTAAGGTTTCACCATAGTCTCCCGTGTTAAAGCAGTAATTTTCATGTTTAATATCTCTGTCACTTTTAAGTACTTTTAAACCAAATTTGGTATATATAGGCCTTGGTAATCATTCATGCCAAAATTAATTAAAAACCGTCTGGTCAGATCCATGGAAACTGAGCTGGATTCCTGAAGTAATATTTGGCTGGCGTGTTGGTGGTACAGGGCAGTGACACAACGTATTATTGTGTATAACCATAGATTAGAAAGTTAACTAGATATATCGTCGCACTTCTTCCCGTCCTACGCGGACCTCTATAGCGGTAGATGCGGCTACTAATACTTCTGACAATGCTTTGCCTTCGAAGCAGAATGATGGTAGTTAAAAAAACAGTAACAGAAATTAATTCTTGCAACTAATAGTTAATCAACTTTTCTTTACTCCCACCTTAAATCTCTTATCTACGTTGGTGTCGTATACAGTCTCCAAATCTTCCCATAAATCCGCGACCCCCAAAATAATTACACATTTAATACCTATATGATATAGATATTCTTGATATACTTTTTATAACACATGTATTACCAATGTAATACAAAAATCTTCCAGTTTTAATTTTTTTTTCTGTTTGGAAGGCAAACTTAAATACATTTTATTCACTTAACATGTTGCCTACGACCAATCTAAACGATTGGAAAATTATTGTTTTATTTAAACCGTTTGTATGAGATGATAAAATTTGCCTTTGTTGATAAAAGTCAGTTTGTGCCATATTTAATAAGGAGTAAGGGCGCCACCTTCTAAACGAACATCGCGCCTAAACGGAAAACAACGTCTTCAGGTTTTGTCCAAAAAAACTCATCCTTCTTAGAGTTCAGGGGAGTCTCTTTATTGCTCTTACAGTAGAAGACACGACAGGTAAACTGCGCTCGTAATCCAAATGGAGCCAACGGCCTGCGAGTTCTCAAACGTCGCCATATAACATTACCACAAACCCGGAAGTGGATGGCATCCCAACGGTGCAGCACTAACAAAAGGACTACATAAATCTAACTGCAACATGACATCAAATTATAAAACCAGACGCCCCGTTTGTTCACGAAAACCACGCCTGTACGCAGCTCAGTGATTCCTTCTACCCCGTGTGGCCCTCTCACCAATAATTTCAGTGCAGATGGCTCATCGCTTAACACGCATCAGATGGTCACGTGCAGGGCCAAACAGAGCATGTGAGATGTCCTCCTCTTGTGCACCACAATTCCAGCATTCCGCCGATTCTGAGACCAACACTTGAAAGAGATACCCATTCAGTAAAACATGGCCCGTTCCAGTCACACGAAAGTGGAAAAACAATTTTGCCCTCCAATGAGGGAACACAGCATCAGGAATGGCAACTTCGTAATAAAATATCGATCAAACGGTTTTTTCCACTTAATGATTCGATTAATTCGAAGATTGCAGATGCATGGAACAAAGTGCTCGAAGCGGGTGGGGGGGGGGGGGGGGGCGTGGAGTTGCGGGGAGGGAGTGGGCGGGTGAATGGCATAATACCGCTTCGTCACGAAATGTTTGCGACCCATGCCTCATCTTTTTCTGTGAGGTGAAGCTGATATTTTTAATGCCGTGTTTGCCGTTTATTTAATCACGTCAATTCATGTTTTTTTTTGCCTAATTCTTGTATCTTTACGTAATTTCAGGGCTAAATATGCATAAGATCCCTGGAAAACGAATAAAAATAATAATAATGAAGCGATATACAGCTAAAGTTGTTGCTCTGAAATGTGTGAGGATTTTTCTCTAATAATTTAAGTCATGTTTTCAGTTTTCCGCGAAGGGTACTCGCACAATTCTGAGAGCTGTATGAAGAGCCGACTGCGGGCCTGTATGCCATCACGACCGAAATATTGGATAATGTGGAGAGAGAGGGCACTTTAACCAACCAAATTTCTGAGTCGAAAAACAGGCTCAGTCGATAAAAACGGGAAGCAAAACAAAGCCACCAAAATGGAAAGTAAAAAAGCAGAAAAATTTCCAGATTTCGAATAAATCGAGATTCAGTCTTCTACCTTCCACCCCCCCCCCCCCCCCACCCCCACCCCATATTCTGTCTTCGATCCGCTTCTACCACAACTGCTCTTGTTTATTCACACTTCGTCCATCCGGCAAAAGAGGGGGGGGGGAGGAAGGTTGGTTTTGCTGTAACAATTCCGCTAGATGGCTCGTGGTACTTCTCAGCACTAAATCGTGTGGTATCGGACCATAGCAGGGAGCACGATCACTAACAAACGAAATATTGCTTCAATAGTGCTTCAATTCAATTCAATTTAATTTATTGGGGCGTCGGCCCTTGGCGACGCGCCCACTCTATAAATATATACACCAAAGCACAACAATAATCACCTGACCACATAAAAAGCCAGTGTTACACAGGAATCTACCGCAGTCAAACAGCAAGTCCAGTAAGACGATTAAGACGAAAGACAGGGGTCACAGACGTACACCAGTCACACATACAAACACAGCAACTGCATGCCAACATTTGATAGTTTGCTTCCTGTCTCCTGACTGCAACAAATTTTGTGTGGACAATGCTGCACCAACCTTGGAGCACAACGTCTCGCGTGTGTCGCAATGGTGATTGCATTCTAGCAGGAATTACTGCACAGTGCCAACGCCTCCACATGCACACGTTGGCTGCTGCAACCATCCCAACCGCTGGAAGCAGTGAATGTCCTGTTCGTAGCCTTGTCATAATGCGTGCTGCCCAGCAGGGGAGGTCGCCCAAAGCTACTGCGAACGAACATGTATAGGGGCCAGTTGATGTAGAGTCCTGCCTGTTAATGCTTGCAGCCCACTGCTCGTTCCACTTGCTGAGTGCTCTGTCACGCAACGGCTTCAACAATTGGACAGATGAAGCCAGAGTGGCAGAGCACGGAGCTGTCAAAACCGCATCTTTTGCCACTGCGTAAGCATAATCAATTAATCATTGCCTGCATCACCACTAAGGCCCTTCACCCACGAGAGCGACGGTAAATCGTGTTTAACGGCAGCCCACAGCTTCCAGTGTATTGAAAACACGGTGGGATCATCAAACCTCATCAAGCGGAAGGCTGAAGCGATCGCGGAGAGACTAGACCTAGAATCGGTCACAATGGAAAAAACGTGGAGTTCAAGATCTGCTGCAATGTCGAGGGCCACCGAGATCGCACCCAGTTCATAGGTGAAACTGGAGTGGACTTCACGTATAGCATGCCTACATTTGTACTTGAGAGTGGGGATACAAACGCCGATTCCTCCGGCTTTCGAAATCGCTTGAAACGAAGCGTCACAATAAATCAAGCACGCGTCAGCACAACATAAGAGAAAGACGCGAGGCAGTTTGTTGGTACACTGCCATGGGCAAGGCGGATAGATGGTGACCACGTTTAAAAGTGGTGCAAGATCCGCTGTAGCAAGCAAAGTCATACCATGGCCTGCGATGCCCAGGACACGTTGCTCCCTTATCATGGAGTTGCAGGTAGTCCAGCAAGATTCTAGCAACAGGGTCACTGGGGCCTCAACAGATATTACGAAGACACAGCGAAATCAGAAGCTCCTATGCACGAAGAAGCAGTGGCGGCTCTCCAGCCTCCACCCAAACGGCTTGTATTGGGGTCGAAATTAAACTGCCAGTCACAACCCTTAAGCAGTCGTTAACCACACTTTGAATAGTGCGCAAAAGTTTCGGGACCGTCACCAGAAAGGGCAGATGATAGTCGAGAGAAGATCTTATTTGCACACGGTACGCTGACATAATTTTGTTCCGCTGTCCATCCTTATGCTGTACAAGCGCCTTTAGAATTGGAAGATGACTCAAAATCTTTGTCCGCAGGAACTTATCATGTTCGACCCATTCTAGAACCCTGTCCAGCCAAACACCAAGATACTTGACGTGTTGCACACTCTGAATATGGACGCCGCTAACCCTCACACTGATTGGCGCTGACCTAACATCCTGCGAGAGCGAAAAAATCAGCAGCTCAGTTTTTGCTGGGGCAAAAGCTAAACCGTGCACAGCTAGCTTGCTGACCACATCCGCGAGGAGATGCTGAATAAGACCAGTAATGCTGATGGGTCTGCAGTGACAAACCAAAGGGCCACATCGTCGGAATAGCAAACATTATTACTACTCATCCCCACCCCTAAAAGTGCCTCATTAATTGCTATGGCAAACAGGACAGGACTGAGGAAGACCCCTGTCTGTCACAGCTTCTGAGGACCCGAACCCATTTACTCTTGTTACAAACTTCCTCCTGCCAAGTAGCGCAAGAATAGCAGCCGTCAGCTTAGAGCCAACACCCATCCACAGGAGAGAAACACGCACCCAAGCGATGCTGACCGTGTCGTATGCCGCCTTTATGTCGAGAAAGACAGAAACATTGGCCAGTCTCTGCGCCCACGTGTCTCTCACGCCAGAAAAGAGGAAAAGAATGGCATCTTGGACACTGCGACCAGCTTTGTACCCGTAGTATTGAAGATGCCAGGTCAACCATTACACCAACATCCTTTTGTAGAATTTGCGTACGCAGGACAGCAGTGCGATGGGGCGGTAATTACGCAGGTCAGATCGAGCACTACCGCGCTTGTGGACCAGAACGAGCACTGTGAGCATCCACGAAGGGATTCTATGCCTGGAGTACTGTTTACTTTGCACTTCTTGAGCGATGCAACTAGCTCTGCCACAATAAACAGCGCGTCACACACCGAACCCGTGGCCTGGTGCTAACTCCTACCCGGGGAAAGGACCCACTTGGTAAGGAGTAAGCGCTTGCAAACCGTGTGTTGAAAGCGTCTGCATGTGCTTTTCCACAAAGGACAGTAGAGCCGGGCTCACCACCAGATTCTTCATTGTAAGTCCAGGTAAAATGGCAGCGATTGTCTTGCGGGTGCAAAGCCTTCCACGCAGCGGAAATAGATCCTGCTAAAGTTACAACAGCGCATAGGCGTGCGCCATACTGAACTTTCTGCTTACGTATAATAAATGCTTATTCGAGAGACACAGCACAATACACCAGCCACAGCACTGTGGAAGGGTTTCTCTTCCACTTTCTGTAAGCTTGACGCCTATCCTTTATGGCTAATGTACAATCAGCAGTCTGCCATATTGGCTTAGAACCAGCCACCTGCAGTTTAACCCTAGGAACGGAGCCCAAGACCGGGACATGAACGTCACACCAGGTCTGGAACAAGCCATTGTCTACAACTGGTCGCGGACGCCTAGCAGCACATCCCACTAGTGGAGCACTGCGAGGCCGCAGGACAACCGGAAAATGGTCACTCCCTCTCTGGTCCTCGTAGGTTTCCATGCGAAACGCAACAGAAATGCCCGAGGAACAGAGAAAGAAGTCCAGAACGGACTCCTGCAGTCCCCCAGCCTGCCACCTGTTGGCACAGGTCCATGTAGCACAGTTAGTCCGATATCATCAATGACACGAACAAGCTGCCGGCCCCTCGTATCACAACGAGCAGACCCCCAGTGAAAGCGGAGAGCATTAAAATCTCCTGCGATGATGCATGGTGATTGAAACTGTCCAAAACATCTCTGCCAGATTGCACCAGTGACGTTTGGCGATGAATGTAGAACTACAACAGTTACCCACTCACTGCCTAACCATGCCTTTATGCAGGATGCATTTATTTCTTTTACATGAAAACATTTAAATGTGAGGTATGGCACTTTCCATTTTACGAATATTCTAACTTTGGAATACATGCTCGACACAATGTTGTCCACATTAGGGATATTTCCAAAATCAAAATCAAAGTTTTAAATATACGCCTCTTGTACCCCTAAAATGTCAACATGTCATAAAAGGTCTTCAATTTCACCCCTTTTCCCTTTTATGCTGTGCGCATTCCAAGATCCTACTGAAAAATGGCTGGTGAAGGCTGTGTAGTGGCCTACGTCTGTGAACCCTCTATTTCTATATCACTGCTTAACCTATAGGTATCATGCACACTGATTTCACAAGGTGGTTCATGCATGCACCCTTATCCACTCTCTCAGAGCTGACAGCAATATCACGGCTAATTTCAATAGTGTTGTATACCTCGTCTGTGCCTAGTGCTAAACCTTGTTGCATAGGCATTTGTTGGTGCTGATTAGAGGCACAGCCACCCTCATTTTCTGTTTGCATTTGCAGAACTTCATCAACATTGCTTACTTCACATACCACACCACCTTCACACTGAACATTGGGTTTGACAGCTTCTCCGCTGCCACTCTTCACATTGGCTATGTCGTCTGCTACTTGTGCTGTGGTGCAGTCGCCTTGCTCACTTACATTTGCTTCTGCTTCTTTGCCACCAGCTTCCTCACCCATCTTTGCAACAACAGACTGTCGTTTTGGCTTCTTCTTGATCCGTTGGCGTTTGGGTGGAGGGGCTATTGGTCGGCCTCCATCCGACTCACCGGAGCTAACACATAGAACCAGCAAAAAATTTCGTGCACTTGTTGTTGCCATTTCACGGACTTTTGTAGAAGGGGTGATGCTCACAGAATGCGCACTCGCACTTGCTTCGGCACTCACACTCACAACACTTAAACTTGCACTGACATTGGCTTGTTCACTGCGATCCAACTGTCATGCTCGCACATGGACATTGGTGCCGTCCCCTGCTGTCTTGTTTCTTCTTCCATGACGAGTTAGGTTGGGCACTGGTTCTGTATAGATGCACTCTGAACTTTGCTACATTCCTCGGCTCTTGCAACAGCTATGGCACGCAAATAATACGCGAATACCACCAATATATCTTGGCTGTCAAGCTATTATCATACAGGTCGCAAATACTCACAGTTCCACCACGAATGGCTATAGAGGCTGTCAGGAGCTTGTTTTTCGCTGCCGAACATTTTAAGACTATTTGGAAGGCATTGCCTGTACGCAGTGGACACACATCTTCTATTTCATTGACGCTGCTGCGTCGTACATTTGAACAGAGTAATAAGTAGCTCCCACCCTAATGCACAAAAACACTATCGACTTCATCATGCCCACATTGTTCAGACTGCCTTCGTATACTTTTTTCAAATACGCTAGCTTTGGTTGCACATTAAACGTTGCTGATTGTTGTGGAATTGAAACAAATCTTTAACAGATGCAACTGCCGATCGCCGTTTATCTAGGGCAGAGTCACTGACAATGTTGCTATATGACCGAGTTTCGATTGTTCTACTTACTGCATTGTTGGTTTGCTCCACGCTAGGCCGTTCCTTTTCCCCATTTTCAACATCATCAACATTCGCTCAAATTGCCGTAATTATTTCATGTCAATGCCTCGTTTCTTTGCTTCCTTCCTTATTTCATCATAAATTGGCCTTGGTACAACCCCAGACACAATGTCCAGTTCCGAAATTGATCCATTTTCCATTAGCGCCTGTAACAACTCGTGTACGTCAGCGTCCATCAGTAACAATCAATGCTGGCTGGCTGTTGGTTTCAACTGTGCCCTGGAACAACCAGCAAGAGGGCGAGCAGGTTCATTCTTGGCACGGTAGCAAAGAAAAAAACCAGGAGGTTTGTCTAGGTTGTTTAGATTAAGGCCGTTATTGTTTAGACTAAGTAATTCAGATAGAGCGTTTGACGTAATGGCCCGTAGGCTCTTTAAGTAAGAAAAAAAGAAAAAAAAAAAGAAAAATGGCGAGCGGCCGACAATGAGAACGGATGTCTGTAACAATTAGAAACAACACAATAATGCTTCAGTAATGCTGACTATTACGGCCGGCTTGAATTGTTTCAAAGTAGGTTGAGTAACAATCACTGCATGAACGATCGTTATGGCTAACTTTTCGTGCTTGGTATCAAAACGGAGAAACATGCAATTCAACCACACCGAGTTGCCCTTCACTGAAAAAGTTATTTACTTCCCTAAGAAAACAAAACACCAGGGATGCCAAGGGAGGAGGGGCAGGGGTGGGGGTGTGGCTTCAAATCACACAATGGGCAAATACGCGGGGGGGGGGGGGAGGGGCCGGCCCGCTGATGCCAAGCAAAACAAACCCCCCGGGAGCCGCAGGGGGCAGCCGACCACCCCGGCGGGGGCTGGGGGGGGGGGGGCTCGAAGAAAGAGGGCTGTTTTTCATTTCATGCTACCCAGTTAAGTATTTTGCTCATTCATGCCGGAATCGGCTAGACCGGCGTATGTTACGGCGGGAGTACAGCTAGTAAAGTAAATGAACCATTGAAGAAAACAGCGAATAAATCGAAATTTTTCAAAGATTTTTCGCCTCGTTCTTTGGGGCACTTTCATTCCTGTTCTCCCCACCACCCACTCCTCAGTTACTGACGCCGTGTCTTCCGATCGGTAACATGTATGTTCGAATAATGGTACAATTAGCCTACTACTGCTAGGTAAAATTCCGTCCCCACCCCGAAAAACAAGTTCATTTACTCATATCGAATGCTCATACCTTTAAACCTATTTTCCAACCCTTTCGGCGTATTCTGATCGTAGGCCTATCCTGCATTTTCCCTGGGAAAAAAAGCCGATGAAAGCACTTTGTTTTGGAGGCCGGGGTGGGGGGGGAGGATCGGCGTAGTCCTAGGTGGCGGAAATATAAATCCATCTCTGACAAAGAGCAAGTGACGCAAATTCATCTTGTCAATTGCTTCTGTTCACCATAAACTTATAATTTACCCTTTAATGGAAGTAATCTGTAATGGCATAATTATTTAAGAAGCTGTTAAAAAGTTCGGGCATTCTTTCCCACCTTTGGATTAAAGTGAGGGCATTCATAACGACAATACGTTTTTTCATTGCTGGGCAACTGTTGAAGCCGGGCTGGAAATAACACAAAAGGGCATTCAGCTTCGGCCAAAAAAATAATAAATATAAAATCAGAAAGTAATCACTTGCCGAATGTGACTTTCTGTGTTGTGGATGATGACTCATTACTTTAGGCCTAACCTGTATCCATTTTCGTACTGCAATCTGAAATTTAACTGCACATTGCTGCAGGAAAGACTCGGAACTCATGCGCTCGCTTGTAGGGGCAGCCTCTAAGCTTCACTGCATGACAGTTAAAACGTTCAGGGAAAACTTTGTTGCTATTTTGTTTTCCTCGTAACTATTGCAATTATGCTCCGGTTTTCAATTTATTTTCGCAGTTTGTCATGTTTGATGCTCGCGTACAACTTTGTAATTTACTTTTGTACTGTATCTTGCGCCGTTTGGAAGATAGAACGCAGATGGCCTTTAATGCTGTTTTCAAGATCATTGAAACTATCTTCTTTGGCCTCGCCATAAACTGACTTACATAACAAATACGTGTTCAGAATTAACGTAGGACCATTATAACGGCAGTTATTTGCGTGTGACGAGACTTTTGCCTCACCCTGTATAATAGTTCAAATTATCTAATACATATTTTTCTAATTTATATTATTTACATACTTATTTATTTGTATATTTATCTTACATTTTCCATAAATCATTACAACCGAAATTGTTGCTCAAACTTATTGCAAAAACTGTATTTTTTTGCTGCACAGCCTGCACGACACTGCAGTGCAAACAGAATTAAAGTTAGAACGATAGTTAAACTTGGACTGTTGGGTTGATCCACTCAATGCACAGCGGCTTCACAACAGTCGTGGTATTTCCGGTCAAAGAGTATCCCCGAGTGTGACTATTAAAGATGATATACTTCGTAACGCTAATGCTTCGCAACCAAAACAAAACCATATGGCGAAACAGATGATGCTGTCTTGAAGCAGATGACGCTTTCTAACAAAGACAACAGTTTTTAACAAAATCCACCCAAAACCAAAACTGGTATAAGAGCAGCCGCCAAGTTTCCAAAAAGGGTTGGCCTTTCAAAGTAGTGATACCAATTAGTCAGGGAAAGGCCGCCAAGGTTAATCCTATTAGCCAAGTTAATCGCACCTACTAATAGTTCGAAAGTTAAATGAAAACTAGAAAATTGCTACTAGCGGTAGCAATCTTCAAGTTTTCATTTAACGTCCAAAGTATTATTCCGTGAAGACAACAGTTTTTAACTAAATACAGAAAAAATTACAAAACACCTGAACGCACAGTCTTTACTGGACGTTAGAATACACATTATTTAAACAAAACGAGAAATTGTTACATTACCCAAGATGACACAGTTGCTGGCGTCACTGCTTCGTAACCAAAACAATGGCGTACTTTTACGATGCCCACTTGTAACTATGCTCTCCGTCTGTTGACACAATATAACACACGTTGCGTATTTTCAGTCGATTGGATTTATGTTGCTTAATTCACTTTAAAACACTTTAAACGTTTGGAGCAGTTGCAGTTGCAATTTGGAGTGGTCCGGTTTACGTTTGATACGTATTCATTCGTTTACAATACAATACAATACAAAAGACAAAACCTGGCTTGAGCATGCTCGTGAGCCAACCCCCCCCCCTCCCCAAATACAACCCCATTCGTTACATGCTGTCAAAGCTAGCCTTGAAGCTTAACAGGGAAGGTGCAGGGAAGTGGCAGCGTGTTCCAAGGCACTACAATTCTCTCAGTGAAGAAGAAGTGTCTAGTGTTGTTGTGTGAGGTTTCACCTTGCAGTTTGTAACAGTGGCCTCGTGTGTGCATAACGTGAGAAATATCAAGAAAGCTTCCATAGTCGATGTCCAGTAGTTGATGGAGTAGTTGGTACACAAGGATCATGTCACCTCTGTTGTAGCGATCTTCGAGACTGGTGAGGTTTAAGGCTTTGAGTAGCTCTTGGTATGGCAAGTGCTTATTTTCATGCCACCTTTTGGTGAACCATCGTTGAACACGTTCGAGGCGGCTGAGGTGGATATGGTAGTGGGGCCTCCAAACTTGGACACAGTAATCCAGGAGTGGGCGCACGAAAGTAGTGTACAGGATTTTAGTAGTAGCTGGAGTCAGGTATGTAAATCCGGAGATTTACCATCCTACGTGATCTACGTGATCTACGTGATCTGTTTATGACAGCGTCAACTTGCTGCTTGAAGGTGAGCCTGTCATCAATGATTATACCCAAGTCACGCTTTTGTGTGATGGATTCCATTGTAGAGTTACCAAAAATGTAATTGGCACGTACATTGTAGTGACCGAGATGCATAGTGACACACTTCTGGGAGCCAAACTGCAAGCCATGAGCAGTGGCCCAGTCGTCAATTTTACAGAGGCCTTCTTGGAAAACTTTGGTGTCCTCTTCGCTGATGACTGGTCGGTATAACTTTAGGTCATCAGCAAAGAGGAGGCATATGGAATCCACAACTGTTGGTAAATCATTAATAAAAAGGAGAAAAAGGATTGGCCCCAGAACAGAACCTTGTGGTACACCAGAAGTCACGGGAAGCCAGGTGAAATAAGTGCCTCTCACTACCACTCTTTGTCTTCTGTCGCTTAAGTAGCTACCAATTCAGCTAATTAATCCATGTGGCAAACCCACCTTTTCTAAGACACTAAGCAGGATGGCATGGTCAACAACATCGAAAGCTTTTCTTAGGTCCAAGAAGGCAACATCGACAGGAATGCCGTCGCTCAGAAGATTGGTCCAGTTAGTTGGTTTGTTAGTCAAGCAAAATCCACAGCCAATGAGACACAAGAGTTAGTACAAAAATGACGCGAATCGAGTCCTTGCATCATGTATGACGTAAGACGTGTTCAAGTTGGGGAAAAATGACCGTTACTTATGCGTCCCCCAAAAATCTCGCACTGTTTTTTGCGTTTCTTCCGTTAGTATTGAGTGGATCGACTCTACCAAAGCTGCATATCATCAAAGCTCCCGAGTCAAACAAGATTTTCTTCATTATTGCAGATATCACCCTGGTTCTTAAGTATAGACTGGCTACATGGCTCGCTTCGTTCGCTCCGTTGGCGTCGTCTCACTTCGGTCGTGGAGGCGCCTTATTGCTAAGGTTTAGATGTCTACGTATTTTGTCACTCTTCGTCTGTAAATGCCATCCCATCTTCTTACGCCTGCATTCAGCATGTTTATGTTGGACCGATTTAGGAAAAATGCAAGCACTGGAACAAAGTATGTTGAACAGGAGACGCCCAAAGTGCACATGTAAAACCAACACAACCCGACGTTTCGAGCTAGCTCCAGCTCATTATCAAGGGAAATACAAGATACACTTAAAATTGCATAAAGTTGCAAACAGACAAATGCAGGCAAAACTGCCTAAGTCAAACTACAATTCGAACAAGTTAAAAATTTTTAATTTTTATGTAGACTCATACCAAATTTCATGCTTTTCACGGAAAGTAAACAATTCGACCCTCTAGCCGCTCTGTTAATAGGACCATGCATTCACAATTTTTAGTTCATTTTGTTACAGCACAACAAAGCCCTAGGAACATTTCTAAAATCTACCAGTGTACCAAATTCCAAACTTTTAATACAAAAAATACGAATTTTGGCAATTTTATGTGGGCGTAGGGGGAGGGGTCTAGGGAACCTGCGAGGCCGAAATTGTGATGTTTCGTCGACTTAAATTACTCAACTTGGTAAAATCTACCCGTGTACCAAATTTCAAGCTTTTATCACAAAAATACCGATTTTATCAATTTTGTAGGAGGAAGGGGAAGAGGGGGGGGGGGTAGGACACCCCCATGGCCGAAATCGCTATGTGTCGTCGACTTAATTTACTCACCTTGGTAAAATCTACCCGTGGACCAAATTTCAAGCTTTTATCACAAAAAATAACTGTGCCGAGTTTAATGCTTTTATCACAAAATGCAGGCTTACGCCCATTTTAGCACCTTACTGCCTGTACTAGTAGGATTATCGCACAGATTGTTGTTCTGGCAATGATACACGAGTGGCGCAGCCATGATTTATCATTGGCAGAAAGCTGGAGTTTTCGTGCACATCAGATTTATCCCACTGATGTGTGACTCTCATTGATGACCACGAGCTTACAGATTTAAGCGTTCCAAAGCTAGTCATTTAGGTACTGTTGTTGCCGCATGTTTTGTCTTTGTTCGTCGTCGTCACGGAACAGCAGATATGCGCATTTTAATACCGCTTCCACACTGGGACTTGTACTTGTACCCGCAGGCAAAACCCAACACCCTTCCTTCCATAACCCTTTCCACACTCAACTCCGACATCGCGTCCAAGGTCCGGACTGGCAATCTTTATCTCCCTACATCATTTTCGGCGCTATCGTTGTTCCTTTCTCCCCTCCCTTTCCCATCCCCCATCCCACCTGCTTCCCCTTTATCTCGCTATTGCTTATCAACGCGCCAGGAGTCAAAACGTTCCCCTAAAGCACGGGCCCGCGCTCCGACCCTTTCCATACAGAAACACGGGCTCGGAATCGGCGTCTCAAGTCCCGACCTCGAGCAGGAATTAAAGTCCCTGGGTCGGAGTCCGGTGTGGAAAGGTCAGGCTCGGGTCCAGGGCAGGCCCGGACTCTTTCGGGATGTTGAAAACTAACTTTTCTGCACTATTACAATTCAAATTTTTTGAAGTTTTTTTTTTTTTTTACCCACCTAGCCCCGAAGTCATGAGGGTAGGTTTAAGAATGGCGTTTGTTTTAATCCATAAAACCGTGGGGAAGTTGATCTTGAATTGGGGGATTAAAATTAAATTTTTACAAGCATCAAGCACTTTCTGTAGTCTACTTTAGTTTTTTGGCGGAAAGTCAAAATGTGAATTTAGCAGTTGCATCATTCGTATTCCTTTATAAGTTAAGAGCGTCGTAACAAAGTGTTTTTTCTTAACTTTATTTTGTTTAGTCAATATGCGATATTCTTCTCATATCATGGGAAAGACTATTTTTTTCCAAAACAAGTGAAAAAATAAAATTTCCACGATTTTGAAGAGAGGAAATTGTTCCACATGGATTAACTCCAAGACGAAATTTTAAAATATTACAAAAAAAAAATAAAACTAAAATCACTTTCTTAAACCACATGTATTGTGTATTTTAAGGTGAAATTATAATAAATTTTAATAAATCTCGTATGAAATGTTGAAGGCATACCAAGCATACCTTCAACCATTGCCTAGCAACGGATATTAAGTTAACAAATGTGCCCACAGTTAAAGTTTAGAACAAGTTAATTAATGTAGCGACACAGAACATCATTCACGAACATTCTTATGGAGTTTGAAAAACATGGTTAGAAAATTTAAGTCTATGAAAAAAGGCATCAACACCTTGTTAATTTGTGCTCCCGTGTAAGATATTTCGGTATCAGAAACACCCAAGCACCTAGAAATTTTAATATAACCAGATGTATGCTCGTCGAAATTAATTTAAAGCGTCCCTGCTGTGCGAAATTAATTTAAAGCGTCCCTAAAGTTTGCTGCTGTGTTGGGAAGTTTTGTTTTCCCAATACATGGATATACTAAGTTGGGAATTAAATTCTAAAAAACAAAGCATAATTTTTTCCTAATTCCAAGCCAACACTGCCTAATATATCAGAATATGCAAAAGTAACTTTACTGTTATGCTAGTTTTAAGAGTTTTTTTTTTGGTCAATTCTGCTGCAGTAGTAGAGATGTACAAGCTACTTTTGACTCAATTAAGTCCGTACTATATTATCACTTACCAGCCTAAAGAAAATCTCAAAATCCCATTACTTTCATAAGTTTTATTAAGCTTTCATAGCTTTGTATTTACTGCTGTATCGTATATTTAGGTATTGATAATTTTGAACTTTTGGTTAATCATAAACTATAGTACATCAGGGCACAAATTCATAATACTTCTTGGTTGTGGCTGCTGAGTTTATGTACTCATCACTCAATAATTGTCATACATAAATTTAATAATCACGTTTTGTTTCGAGAAGGCAAGTAACTCTGAACGGTCCCGTTGTAGACTGGGCTTAAACAAGAAGCTTCGTAGAAAATGAAATAAATTCAGCAAAATGGCAACACGTTATTATAGGTCCAGGACATTTACGTCAAATGAAATTAAGATCTGTGAGAGTTTTACTATTCAGCTGTCAGTTTCATAACAGAGGCTATTCATCTTTCACTTTTTCAGTAGTAGCCCTCGGAGGTCCTCGTTTTACGACACACGTTCCAGCTCCAGTTCCTCCAGGACCACCACTACCTTCAATGCAAAATCCTTCCTCGTCAGCTGCTCCAGGTACAACTTCTTTGGATCCTTTCCCAGTGCTCACTCCTCCAGCACTTTCTTTCTTTTCTTCTTTCACGCTCGCCGTTTTCGCTTCAGTTTTTTGTTCCACTCCACTTCCAGCTGCTTTTCTATCCACTCTAGCATCCCTCCTCTCTTCACTGCTTTTCCTTCGTCTTCCCCCACCCCCACTCTTGCTTTTTCCTTCTTCCTTCACAGGTTCTTTAACTTCACGTGTAAGTTCTTCTACTCCTGTACTTGCAACACCAGTACTTTCTTTTTCACTGCTTCCTCCTGTATTTTCTGTTTCTGGTACATCTGTCGTTAGAGCCTTGACATCTAACTGCCCCTCACTTCCAGCAGCTAGCCTTGTGGCTAAGGTGGCGCTATTTTGATCCATCGCGGTTCACTTTACAACAACTAACTAAACAA
>JAHWFP010155206.1:0-12908 GCA_023313725.1 Lithobius niger | reverse complement strand
TAGTGCTGCTAGTAAAGTACTTTTGAGGGGTCCGCCAAGCTCAGCTAGGGGGTCTGGGGGAGCGCTGTATGCTGAAGCATTCTACGCTATTTTAGTGCCTGTTTCTAGCCTCCAGTGAACACTGAAGCAACAAATTTTGGTGATTTTTTTTATTCATATTTTAGGATGGTAGGTTTCGTAAAAATTTTATTGTGACTAAATCATGTTTTTTTTTAGATTTTTTTTTTCCAAATTAAATTAAACCGAGTTAAGTTTAGAATTATATAAACAGGCCAGCTGGCCATTGACGATTGAGGGTTGACTTAATTATACATTTTGGACTTTTAGACTGTAATGAATGACGATGACTCCTGTATGCAAGCATAGGCAGCAGGTCAGGGGCAGAATTTTTTTTTAAAATGTACTATCGAAAGGTGAAATTAATGAAATCTTTTTCTCAGTTGTATCCCAAACAACTATAGGCCTAGAGGTATTATTGTAAAAAAAAAAAAAAACTGTCACATTTTAAAACAAAAACATGCTCCGGTTTTTAAATAATGGAGCGTCGAAAGACGAAAGAAATGGCGAAACTTTTTACCTCAGTTTTGTCCAAAACAACTTGATGTATTATTGGAGAAGAGCTTCCACATTTGAAATCAACATGCTCCATTTAAATTTTTTCCATTGATTCAGGTGATCTTGGGGACCGGTCATTAGTTATGGCCATGGGGGTGGGGTGGGAAATGAAAACTTTAATGTGACCACTAAATTTTCTATGACTTCCCCTTCAAGACCTGAAAAAAACCTTGACTCCTCCCACCCTAAGGTCCAAAAATGATGTGAACAACCCCACGAAAATATTTTACACCCATATTTTGTCGAGATTCCTACAAAAGTATGATGAACACACTGTTTGCTTATATGACCACTTCCTAACATAGTCAGAAATTAAAATGCATTAGACGCCAAGAAACCAGGTGCCGAAGCTTTTCTATAAAGTTTTTTTTAAAAACTGTACTCCCAGGAATAGTATTATTAGTTTCAAAACCTTGTAAACCGCTTGGGGGTGTGGGGCCCAGAAGCTGAGCCGTTTTTGGAAATTTTGACTGCTGTAAGTGCCATTTTTGTGGTCCAAAAATGACTTTTTTTCCAGTTGGTCAGTGTGTTTTTTACCTCCCCCTTTTGATGGGACCTGAAAAATTTATGACTTCCCGCTTGAGAGGTTCCAAAAACTTCATGACCCCTCCCATCCTCCAGCCTCCCCGGCGATAAATAATTACCGGTCCCGTAGGGTAATTTTTGCCCTCATTTCGTGGCCTTTTTTTGGGTCACTGTTGTCCTTTAATATAGGATCTTATGAACTCTTATCGTCAAATTTTGGACCTTCAAAATTAACAAGTTTAAAATTTTTAACAACTTTCATTTGAAAAATGTAGTTGTTTCTGCATCAATACCAATTCAAATTTAGTGGCGATAGGTTAACAGAAAAAGGACAACAGAAAATCAAACAGCTAATTCAATTTTTCCAACTCGGTTTTTGATTTTGCCAATTGTACCCGATTTTCATGAAGTACACAGCTTTAGTTCACGTTACTGTTTTAACTAAAATCAAGGCACTGATTAACTAGCAGACGAACTAGTAAATCAAATAGACAACTGCATTAATTTTTTAGATTTATTTGATATCGCAACTAAAGACGGCGATAACTTGGCAGAAGTCCTTACGCAGGGTTTGTTTTATGCAGAGTTTGTTGATATTTCTGTTTTACCTAAGAAACGTTTTAAATCCTGGCAGTGATGTTGTGTTTTGGTATATTAATATGCCAGTAATTTTCTACCCTCCTGAAATACCAGTTACGAGTTTCTCCACGCTAAAACCCCTTCTGAGCGGCACTGTCTAACAGAAAAAGAACTATAGGAAGTAAAATAGCCAACTCAATTTTGTATTTTGCCAACTGTGTACGATTTTCGCGAAGTTAATTGGTATTACGACTTCAAACTCGGTGGGGATACAGTTTTGTCCACTTTTTGTTTTTATTTTCTACATTATCTGTGATACTTATAAGCTATGGTGATGACATAGCAAACAAAACGGCCAAGTCAATTTTCAATTTCGCCAACTACGCAAATTTTCGCGGAGCTTCCTATCCCCCACTCCTTACAGCCTAGCGATGCAGGGAAGCAACCAGAAATGATCAGGGGCAGCGTTTCACTTACTCCCAAGTTACACAGAAGTGTTGCGAAAACTGATGGAAAATAAATGTATTGTAAACTTTACTTTCAAACTAACGATATGATGATAATAATTAACCAGTACTCAAATTTGCAGTGAAAATTGCAGTGATAATGCAGTGAAAATTTGTCCGATTTTGCCAAGTCGACAACTCGAATTTGCCAACTGTATGTGTTTCTAGGATGATTGGGGGGGGGGGGGGGGGGGGGGGGGAAGCTCCTCCCATCCCCCCCAGTCGTTTCGGCCCTGGTAGTCCGTAAAAAGCCTGTCTGTAAAACGCATGCTGTGGTAGGGATGGCCGTAAAACGTGCTGTGGTAGAGGAGTCCGCACAATTAAATCGTAACGACCAATAAGTAACCATTTTGAGTCCAGGGGATTTTTTTTCCGTGGATATTTTTTCCATTGGATATTTTTTCCTAGATTTTCCCCAGAGAGGGTGTTTTCCTCGTATTTTTTTTTTTTTTTGCGGTGTTCCACCCTTTTACTGGGATAACAGTGCTTACGTCCTGAACGCTCATACAGAGTTTGCCAAGTTCTTAAAACTAGCCGACTTTTGATACTATGAACGGACAATTTGTATTGCACTAGCCAATAAACAAAAGTAAGTAAAAGTAGAAGTTTTACTTTACGAAACTGTACTTGTTTTTACAGTGAAGCTCCCCTTCCTCACTTCCCCCACTTGTTATGGTCATGTACCCTTAGAGACACACTGCAGTAAGAATGGCTTTTTTTTTTGGACACGTTAATTCCCGTCATTTGGGGGTCCTTTCTTCCAGCGCGTGGGATTCCGTTCGCATTCCCCGGAGTCACCATCCACTTAGCCACAATAATAAATCCCTCGTCGGGCCACTAAGCAGCTCTACCTGACGGCCATGGCCACAATTAGAGGCCTAAGGGGAAACATAAACACCAAGATAGCGTGGCCGCAGCTTTTAGTAGTTTCCTGTTCGGCAATATTTTGGCGCGAACGACTGTTTGCCGAGGCTAAAGTTGAACTTTTGGATATAGCTCCGAGCGAGGTTATGCTTGGCCCCCCCCCGTATATATTCTGAAAATGACTTTAAAAGTCAAATAAGAGGAGATACAGCTAATGCCACTCTTACTCTGCCAATAGTAAATATTTGCGAGATACTAGAGGCTACTTTCAACGATTACCGCCAGAGGGTGCGGTCGTCAATGAACCGAAGTTTCCGTTAACGTAGCGTCGTCATATAGTTGACGGTCACTAAAGCCAAATAATCCTGATAATAAGACTGAAGTAATCGCCTTAAAAATGGGAGGTCATATTAGAAGGTTAAATTAAATTTGTGCTAGAATAGAACTGTCGGATCAAGTTAATTTTTTTTACTCCAGCATTCATCTTTAAAACGGGTTGCAGTTAAGAGTAAAGCTAAGTATAATGCATGGCTTTGTCTGCTGACAAGTGTGCCGATCAACCCACTCAGGTTGCATCTTCTTGCGTGGTTCAGATTTTTTGTAACTAACGGATTTAGGCCTATACGGTTTGAATCAAACGCAGAATATGTTCTTCAACATTAAATATTGCCAACGCACTGTAACACGTGAGAATGCGTTCGTAAAATATCATTTTTTTTACGGCTTGGGGGGGGGGGGTTGGTCCGCAAGTCTAGGCGTGTTAAGGGAATGTGTTGCCCAAATTGGGCACGACCCTGGCTGATTAGGCCGTATCGTCCCAGACTCGCAGCACGGGAAATTCTCACTACTAATGCCAAAGTTTTACTAAAATACAACACTGCAAGGACTTGCCTATTATGTAAAATCCAGGACAATGGAGGCGGAGGTAATCACCAAATAAAACGTGGCTACCACTTAATGTTGTGCATTGGCTGACAACTTCAGCCTAGCAACTGAATGAGGGTATATGGACCTATTAGAGAGCATGCAGGCATTCAGTGGTTATGTAACAGTACGTTACATCTCCCCTCCCCTAAGTTTTTGCTTAGAAGAGAGAAACCTTAACCCCAAAATGTGAGGTTTAACACCCGGCCATAACCTAGACTTTAAAGACAGTTTCATGAAAACCATTTATTCACTTTCACAATTCTTAAAACTGTTTACAATAACAATCAACCGTGTTTGCATGCATGTCATCAGTCTGTACAACTTTCACTCAAAAAACAAAATAAACAGCAAAGAATGAAACTCGATAATCGATTTTTCTACATAGCCTTTTCATCTTTAAGCTTGATAAGGAAGCACACAAAATTGTTCATTTCTCTTGAAAGAAAGTGAACTAAATGCTTGCACTGACGTGCCACTTGACTGGACTAACATTTTAGCCATCTTTCCAGGTTTTTTCACCACTTGCAGGAAGACTGTTGGCCCCATTGTCACACTAAACACAAATTTGCAGTAAAAAATGTTTTTTCACTTACTCGCAAGACTATACGCCGAGTTCTCATCGGAGACCTCCAAACTCGGGAAACCCAATCATGATCTATCGATTGATGTCGCCCTACACACTCTGTGATACCTGACACTCTTATCACTGGCTTAAGTGTGCCACAGCAATCAAGTGGCAGATGGCCAGTTTTTACTTTAACCTGGTCCACTGCACGCAGTTTCTGCGGGTTGTGATGTGTGTGACGATGTCGCTGTCGAGAAACGAAGTCAGCATACCGCCGCACTGAAGCAGGGTTTGTAGGGCCTTCCTGTTCATCTAGATGCAGTTTGGTAATGGCAACCATGGTGACCAAGTGTGGAGGCAAGCCTGATCCTCTGGTAGTTCTTCCGTGAACTTGAACCTTTTTACGAGGTTTTGACGCTGCAGCTGTCATCTTTTCAATCCTTGGCAGCAGTGCCATGGGATGGCCAATTCTCCTTGCAGGTTGAGGCTTGAGGCTAGCAAACCTGGGTCTCTGGGTGGTTGGTTATCTGGTTTCACCTTCTGTTCCTCCATCCATTTTGTCCCACTTTCCTAACTACTGCCTCCATCATCCCCACTTGTGTTAAAGAAATACAATTTATAATTTCTTCTTTGTTTCTCACAAGTCTGATGCTGCTGATGACCTCCGGTTTTCAGTATTTGTATTATCACGAAGAATCCAGTGGCCCATCCCTGCCCACCAACCCACGAGTACGATGCAGCCCACGAGTGGATTTGTTAGACTACTCTCCCATTGGTTCCTGCTCAAATCTGCTTACTAACTGGTTTCTGCTTCCCACCAGCACAAAGGTCTCCCAAGTCCCAATCAAAACATTTGACTGAATCCTTGCTCTTGCTTTCCTGTTTAGCCTTAGTTCTCCCAGTGGTCCGTGCAATAACAAACCAGTAATTCAGCAGCCGTTTGAAGTTTGGAAGAAAATTGGAGTTTCATGCCAAGACAGTGCTTTCACTTCCCCATTCAGCAATTGTTTGGCAAGTCAAACAAAACATGCAGATTTTTTTCAGCGTATTTATGCACAAATAACATTAGCACAGGGGTAGCCTTTACTGTAAGGTTTGACATCAACCTCCCATATTAAAGCCAAAATGTTGATGCTTAATGTCTCCGCCATCAGCAATTGGGTGGCAAATCAAACAAAACACGCAGATTTTTTTTCAGCGTATTTATGCACGAATAACACAGGTGGTAGTCTTTCTGTAAGGTTTGACCTCAACCTCCCATATTAAAGCCGACATTTTGACGCCTAATGTCTCCACCGTCTGCGAGTATTTTTCGATTAAATTTGGTATGTAAGTTTTGTTGAACTTGGTCAACAAGCATACCAAAATTCATTAAAATCCGCCGAAGCAAATCAGAGATCTGGACCTGAGCTGAAACCATGAAATTCGTTTTTGGCTTGTTCTTGTTAGCACGACACTCTTCTACTATTAATAAACAAAAACGTATCGTTAAAAGTTAAAAGTAAGGGTCTAAAAGTCAAAATCATGTAAGGAACACGGACAAGCTTTAACTGTAAGGGTCTAGGTGTTAAATTTGGCCAGTAAGATGCTGCTAAGCATTAGACCCTTACTACCCGGTTTTTGACGAACAGCTGTCCGAAATCGTCCTATAAAGGCCCATGAGATGGTTCAATAATAGTGGGGGTGTGTATACGCTCTCTACAGACCAAACTATTTGTCCTATAAACCTGGTTCGTATAGCTCATTTTAAAGGTATTGCTCTGTAGGCCCTTTCCATAAGGCCTTTTCTAATTGGTCAAGTGGTTCAAGGTGCTATAAACGACCAGATTGATTTTTTTAACATTGTTATTGTGCAACATGCCAAGCGGCAAATGCCAGCTGCAAGACGTAGGCTGAAGATTAAAGGGTTTGTTTCCATATTGGCATGGACGTGCATACAGGGGAGGGGTGGGACGGCAGCGGCTAGAACCCTGCCCTCATAACAAAGTGCCCTTTTTCTGAATAAAAGTGCCCTTTTTTTTGTGAAGCGTTGGCGTAAAAGAGCCTATAAAAGGCAAAAAAAAAACGGACCATACTGGAAGTCCCAAAAGGGGAATAATGAGGGGTAAAAAGGGGCTAAAAGAACCCCCCCCCCAAAAAAAATCAGAAAAATATTTGCCACTGCCCTCACGGGGGCCTATTATAAGCCGACACCATACCACAGTGTATCTTTCCAGCAAACCGTAAATGATAAAGATACAAAACATTAAAACGTACTAATCTAAACTTCATGGTACGCCAAAGCAGCACGAGTTAGAAAATAAAAACGAACTCGTTTGATGCTTAAGGTAAGTTTTAATTGATCCGAAATCAAAACAGCAAAGGAACACAAATAAACTTTCCTGTAAGGTTTCAGATACTGCAGTGTTGTTGTACTGTTTAGTCCACTTTTACAACCTTACTGCTGTATCCAACCATTATACACGTAATTACAATTAAAACCAGAGCCCAAATTTCAAAACTTTTCGTACCAAACAAAGGAAGAATAATGTTTTAGGCTACGCACTCGACTAATTTCGTGGCTAAATTTTTTCAGTGTTCTTCAGTCACGTCGTTTACTTCCCGTTCATCACCCTACTGATGATCATATATTATTTTTCAAGATTTTCAAGCACTTTTCCAGGCGTGGAATTTGATTATTACTTTCCAGGACATTTCCAGGTTTTCAAGGACTCTCACGAATCCTGAATTACCTGCAGTGCTGTGCTAAGACGATCAGTTTTTCAATATTTTCCAGCGATGTCATTTAGCCAAGTAGACTGCACCAATCATTAGCTGGTGTAGCGTGTGCGAAAGTTAAAATGGTAAAAACATTTGAATAATACAGCTGTAAGGTTTCACGTGGACTAAACAGTACTGCAGTAGACACCTAACAGGAAAGTATTGTTGCGTTCTTTTGCTGTTTTGACATCAAATCAGTTAAACTTTACCATAAGAATAAAATGAGTTCGTTTTTGTTTTCTAGTAATTCAGACATACGCAGCGTAGTTGTTTCAGACCAAAGATGCATTGTTCTGTTCTGCATTTTTTACGTGCCACCTTCTTTATTCCACCGTTTTATGGGAAGCAATAAATTCATGAAAAAATAAAAGAAAACGAAAACTTTCGTTTTGCTTGGTTTTGGGCAAAACCGACCTGGCTGCAGAAAAAAAGTTGCCACTACGTTTTTATGACCTCCACCCCCTCCCTCACTGCAACCCGAAATGATGATTAGGTTTCGTCTCGTTTTGGCAATTTGGTCGTTTTACCAGGATTAATGCTTGCATTTACCATCGCTTTTACCGTTTTTTTTCCCCAATTGCAGACTTGGTATTACGACTGGTTTAAATTCAACCACTTTAACGGAACCTGTTTCTTTTCTCATTTGTACGTCTCGCAACATGTACGGCGCATTTTTGCATTTTCGGGCAGAGAACAATCGTACGACCCAGTTAATTCCTGCAGAAGGGAGGATGTAAACTCTTGTGCCGCGATACTGAGTGGATGTACACAGCAGACAACACAATCACCTACTTTAAGGGTTACTGGAATGCATTTTCGGTCGTATCTACATTCTTGCCTCATATGGGACCACATCATTGACCCGCTTTCCAATTTATGCATGTCAGCAAAAAGCCGTATACCTCGGTCGAATCATGTTGTTTTTCAGAAGATGGTCCAGTTGTTAGCTCCACGTTCCCCAACCGGGGGGAGGCGGGCCTCCCGGGGGGGGGGGGGGGGGGGGGGGGGCGGGGAGCAACTGCAGAAGAGGTGCGAGACGCTGCCAGATTACTGGTGAACTTTTTTTTAACGATGCATCGCAAAGTTCTCGCCAATGACAGTTCTCGTCAATAATTTTTTTTAAATTACATTATTGTAAAGATTTCCAAGACGTATCAGTATCGTTCATTTTGTTTAAAAAAATTACACAACAATGCAGCGTCGCGTTGGGCTGCTCAGGAACACTCGGATCAATAGGAAGGCCCCCTCAGAACTTTAAAAGATACCGTAGGAAGGCCCCCAGATACCGTAAAGTGATCAGAAATAAAACAAAAAAATTAGTACTTGAAAATATATCGAATGCTGCAAATACTGCAGTATGTTGTTCAATTTTGTAAATTGTGTAAACTGCTGTATGCGCCAGCTTTTGTCTGTTCTTTTTGTATTTAGAAGTTCCTAAAAATAACCTTAAACCGCCTTAATGTTTTAACGCATCCTTAAAACTGCGAGGAATCGCGAATTTGTTATCGTCCATTAGAACCATACTAGGCATGTGATTGAGTTCTGAACATGTTAGCTAATCGGCCGAGCGAGAGATCTTATACAATACATATTTCTTCTGTTATGCTGTAAAATTTAATGCAGACTATTGTCGTAACCCTAGACCTATATACGATTTCGGCTGCCCTGTGCTCCACTTAAATGATTTTTGCTCAGTGTTCTGCGAAGGAATCCAACACCTGTCTTTACAATCGTATCTGTATAGCTCTATCCCAACGTGCGAGATTTGGTGTATAAATGATAAAATGTGATATTGACTGTACAACTCTTACTATTCCTTGCATCTGGTTTCATGGGAACAAATGCTCTACTTTGGTGGAGGAGCATTTGAAACTCTCAAAAAATATTGAATGGGATTTACTTCACAGTAAATTGTCCCATTAAACTATCAACAAGCACGGACTACTTTCTGTTGGCCTAGTGAGTGGTTTAAAAAAATTATGTTCGTAGTTTTTATTGTAGAATCGACGGTTTTAAAGACGAGTGCCGCCAAACGAAAGTTTGCAGCATCTAGCGTCATCTACTGCTAGCTAATTATCGCTAGCTAGCGCTTGCTCGCAGTGAGCAAAGAAATGCACAAAGAAATATATTTTAACAAAACAAGCAAGCCACATGTCTTCTTAATTTCTGAGTAAAAATGTGGTACGTCCTCGCGTACCTGGAAGCAACCTGTACAGGTTAACGATCAACGGTAGAACCATAGATTAGAACGTTAACTAGATATACCGTCTCACTTCTTCCCGTCCTACGCGGACCTCTAGCGGTAGCTGCGGCTACTAATGCCTGTAATAATGCTTTGCCATCGTTCTGCTTCGAAGGCAAAGCATTGTCTAGCCGCAACTACCGCTAGAGCTCCGCGTAGGACGGGAAGAAGTGAGACGGTATATCTAGTTAACTTTATAATCTATGGTAGAACATAAAGAATCTCACCGTGGCGCCATCTAGTGGCAAGTATATCGTCAACGTGTACAGCTTGCTTCCTGGTGCAACAGGACCAATTTTCACTCAATAATTAACGAGGCACGAGGCTTATTTACTAGGCTTATTCATAGGAATTTCTTAGCGCATTTTATTGTTTACTGCAAGCAAGCGCTAGACAGAACTCGATGGCGCTTGATGCTGTAGGTTTTCATTTGGTGACAACCCGCCTTTAAGTACGTTTTTAAGAAGGACTGCACAATCAGCTTGTCCCTACTGAAGAATAGGTGCAAAACTGCCCAGCACCTGGTTCCCACCAGAGATGGAACTGACCATGGGTTGGTGGGTCAGTAGGTCAAATGGATCACATTTTTATCATGGGTCAAGTGGGTCTTGGGTTAAGAACGTTCACCCGCTGACCCACGGTAATTTTATGGTAATCAGTAGTCTTACTAGTACTCTTCAAAAATTGTTTTTACTCTTTCAAAAATAGTTTCCCCAGAAGCCTAAAAAACCCTAAATATAGACACGGCGTGGCTGGGGGCAGACAGAAATGCTTCTTTTGTATTTATTTATTTCTCACCATAACAAAAGTAACACTGTTTTGTGTTTATTTAGTGAATGCAGTTTTCAAAAATTGAACTGTTTGAAATGACATTGAATACGGTATTATTTTTTCATAGCGTGGGATGGGTCACGGAAGGTGGGTCACGTATTGTTCTTTATTGAATAGGTCAAGTAGGTCGTGGGTCAGGGATCGAGTGGGTCAGGGGGGGTCATGTGTCGGAAAAAGTGACCCACTTCCATCTCTGGTCCCACGTCATTTTCTTTTTCTTTCGTGCCTGGTTTGGACAAGCATAGGTTCTGGAAAAAAAAAATGCTAGTACCGACAAAATGGGAGGTTCCATTGACCATTTAGAATCGTTCACGAGACATCGGTGGCTAAAAACACGAAACTCTGTTTTTCATATTCTACACGTGACTGCCATAGAACAAATCAAGGCACAGGCGTATATTGGAAATATACACGAAAAAGCATAAAAAATTAAAAATAATTTTTCTTTCAAAATTTAAAGTTTCACAAGCGTTTTTTTGCACTTGTTCCTTTATTATTATGACTTTAGGAGGAAATTCTTGTAACCCCCTATCGCGTCTCGCGGTTGAAACGCTTCTATTTTTGGTCCTTGACACAAGAGATCGTTTTTCCCCCTGTGATGCTTATAACACGTAAGTATCTCAATCGACCTTGGCTTATTAAAAATGAAAATTCGGCATGTGGCGCGAATTATTCTTTCTTGGAGCGTGAGGCTGCTATTTTATATTTATTTTATTTGCCTCTAAACCATTAATTCTTTAATTGCGTTTTACGTTTATTTTCATCACGATTGACTCATTTATGTTAATTTCTTATTCTTCTTAAATAGTCCGTTTCCACCTATGGCTATGTTCCTGGTCCGATGTCTGGGAGGTGAGACGTCACCACCATTACTCTGTCAGTTGGTGACGCGTTGCCTTACTCTGCTCCATTTTCCCAGCCACCACGTTTGGTCGAGAGCCGATGTTGCCGACGTCTCTTGTATGCCGTTCTTAACTACTTCGTTTCTACTGCATCTAAATACGATTGCCAGCCCTGGTAGCGTCTAAGATGTCAAAGAATCTCCTGTTTGAGGTAAAATAACTTCACATATTTTAATTATGCTCAAATAATTATGCTTATTACGAATTGGTTCATTTGTTGATGCCTGAGGCGTTTGCTAGGAAATTCCACTCAGGTTAATTAGCATAATGGAGTTTCACGTGAAATGCTACCAACTCTGTTGCGAGTTTGGTTACAGCCTGAGGAGCGCAAAATATCTGGTTAACCTAGAGTTAGCTGTCAGGTTTACCAAAAGCAAATTATGGACACACTATTGTTGTTGTCTGGTTTTATATACTTTTGGGTTTACTGAATACGGTGATTGCTAATTACTTTTCGCCCACTGCTCATTTGATTTTCAGTTAACATTGAATCACGTTGATTCATGTTCACGCACGACTACTTTCAGTTGAATCATGAAGACCCTTATTATTCTTAAACTAGCGGAGTCGCTCGCTCATTCCGCGTCGTCTCGCTCCCCCCCCCCCCCCATTTAATTTGCCGTTCGGTCGGTAGATGGCATCGTATCTTCGCGCTGCTGGCCGTTGCGTTCCGGGCGCAGCTACTATCTCAGCGGGCCTTGGCTGCTACTGTTATAATTTGCCGTTCCATCGGTAGATGGCGGAGATGGCATCGTATGCAGCTGCTGCAGATGAAGATTGCTGCTGCGCTGCCGATGACTGCATTCCGCATCTTGTGTAATTATATATATAGATACATCTTTCAAAGCTTCCATGAAGATTGTTTATTCGCAAATATTTAACTTAACATTATTTACGGCTATTGTGCCACTGGATCGGGTTCGAATAAAATCCGTTGTAATCCGTGTTCTCCCCACGTGCAGTTTTGGTTACGCTTGGCTTCTCCTGCATACACCTGTGCATGCGTTTAGCGGCCCAGGGCCTTGGCTCGAGAACATCAAACCTTTATTATTTATTTTTGTATGTACAACTGAAATTTGTCCCTAGCCTAATATTGTGTAATGTCTAATCTGCCACTCCATAGTGTGTAATAAGTCAGGCATCCCACCTTAGTTCCTTCAATAATTGTCACCCCATGCATTGGAAAGCTTAAAGGAATATACCTCTCAGCGCCATTTTTCTCGATCCTCCGCACCAAGTACGGCCCCAAAGGTCTATTTCCTTACCGTTAGTCTTTCCCTATCTAAAAATCATTTTTTAAATGTGGTGTCTAGGAGATTTCCTGTTGAATATAATGGAACTTTATTTACGAACGATCTGTAACTATATGATGCTTTGCGCGCTTACAATAACCATGACGTTTCATCTGTGTGGGTGCATGTACTAATTTGCTAATAATTACCGTAAAATCAAAAATCTAAGCGTAATGCGGTAAAAATTAAAATTAATTATTCCAATAGATCGCCGAAGCAAAATTATGAGACACTAGCCTAGAAAATTATGAATTGTGATGTTAAAATAGGAGAATCATTCCGGCTTGTGACGACACGATT